>CM032005.1:8615997-8765780 GCA_018804465.1 Populus tomentosa | reverse complement strand
ACCGGTCCTCCCTGCAAAAATATTAAAATGGACATAAATACCCAGATGAGTCATCCTTCCACAAATAAGACAAAAAAGGTTCCTGTGCATTTTGTTAACAATATCATAATGCATACCCAATTGTCTACACTGCAGAATAGTGATCACTAACCTTCTTTTTCCTTCGCTCTTGATCTCTGGACGTGGACACAGCATCATGTACTAATTTTATATATGAAGGAAGCACCTCCTTAGGAACAGAACCAATAACCCTTGATAAAGCTTCCCAAGCAACCTATTGAAAAGAACATTAGATACAATTTATGGAAGAGTAAAGAAGACGAATTATGCATTTGATAGATACCTCAACAGTTAATGAATCTAAATCACTCAACAAAATGATCAGAGTAGATATCATATTTGGTGCTTCATCTACCAAATATAACTTGCTGTATTTGAAGAAAAATCCTATCAGGTATGATGAACTTCTTCTGATCGAAGCCTGACACCATAAATATACAGAACCAAAATTAGTGATAAATACATACATGTTTGTGTGTGGGTGTAGAGAGAGAGAGAGAGAGAGAGAGCATGGAAGGGCAAGGATAATTGGGCTACATGCCAAAATATCCCCAACACCTTTTAGAAGTTCTGCAATCAGATACTCAACGCCTTCCTCATCTATGACCAAGGCCACTGTTTCTGCAGCCTCCTTAGCCAAAGTTTGAACATCCTACAAACTCCGGTCATTAGATAATCTAGTAGAATAAACAGCATTTTGAAGATGTATTTTAAATGAAGGTGATATACACTAATGTCAAAAGAAGATTGATATTTAGAGTTAGGCAAACAAGAGTTGAAATTTAATATGGCTTCTTCAAACTAGTTGCATACCTTGTCCTCAGCACCCATTGCAGAAAGTAAAGCGGGAAGAATAGTACCAAGGTGAAAGTTAAGACCAGGTCCTGCAACCTCAGCTAAGGCTCCCAGTGCATGTGCATTGAAGGCACTGGATACATGTTCAAAGTCTTAGAAAAAGAGCAATCATAATGTGTTTGTGTGCATGCAAAAATTATAGCAACTCAAGGAAGATACACATACGAAAGGGGAAGATGGACCAGCTTGGGCAAAATATGAGGCAGTACAGCTGTAGTCCTGACACTGAAATTCACAAGAACAGAAATTAACCACATTTTACAGTGGAAAAATATACACAAAAAAACTTGACTCTCAATACATAAGCTGCACAAGGCATTTTACCTCAAGATTTGTTTGAGACCATCAAGCGCCGTATCAGAGGTTTCATCATCCTCCAGAGCATGCAGCAGTGTTGGAACAATTTCATCAATTGCTTGCATTCCAGCACTCTGAATAAAGAGACAATTTAAGAGCCTAAATTAATATCTAAACAAGAACTTAAAACAAAACCCAGAAGATAGAAATGATGTACCTTGTATAGAGTGCTGAATGCTAAGCCTGCAGACTCATGCACCTCAGGCATGCTGTAACATATGTTAACATCAAAATTTATCATACTTTTGATAGATTTAGAAAATTACTAGTAGAAATAGTGAACTATCCTATGTAGGGATGAGTTCATCCATAAAACTCAATAATTGACTCTTCACAGCACTTGCCATCACTTCACTCAGACCAATGCATACACCCTGTAATTCCAAGCCATATGAGAATTACATGACAAATAACCAAAAAGTAACCTTTGTAATTTCCTTATGATTGATCAATTCTTCTATTTTTCTTACGACCAAAATCCTTGAATAATGTTTTCTATCAACTTTGACAAAAAAAAAAATTCCTTGATTAATGTCTGCATATCATATTGAGAGATGAGGAGACGGGGTAGACCAAATGGTGATTTCAGTGCATGCATGGTTTACATGCATATGGTTAATGGATTGAAACTTGATGATCAAGATCCCTCTGCAAGTTAGAAGCACAAGAAGCCTTGTATCTGCTGTTGGGTTTAGTTTATTATAAAGTATTGATGGGGAGGGGAGTTTCAAGAGAGAAAGTGGACAAACTACTGCAGCTAGAGATAAAAATTTTACTTGTCTTCTGCCAGCATTAGGATTCTTTAGCCCCTGGGATAGGATTGGGATGATCAAAGGAAGCACTCTTTCACCGAGCTTTCGAACAAGTTCACCCAATGCTCGTGCAACAACCTACATTAAAAATAAAAATAAAAATGATTTTTTTACCAAATAAATACTGGGAAAAAAAAAAGGAATCAAGAAACTACAATCTGAAAATAAAAGAAGCACAGACCTGCCGCCTTTCAGAAGACGACGATGCCAGAGAAGATATTAAAGTATTCATTAAAACTGGCATTATTTCCTTAAGAGTCTTAGGAGTATTGGCCACTATCGTTTTCCATACATGTAAGGCAGCCTGAACAGAGGGACAGGAACATTCAGTTTACATATATGCATAAAACACATAAAAAGCAAATGACATAAAAGAGAGAAAGAGAGATGAAAATGTGCCACTACTTGACGCACAAATAAACTGACATCAGTCTGGACCATGTATAATGCAACAAGAATTTCATTACGCTTATCTCTTCCTAAAACCTCAATAATAGCATGTCCATGTGCTTCAGTACTAGAACCTTCATCATCACTACCCCCCTCAAGTAAAGCTTTTCCAGAAGTCCCAGCTACCTGGACATGGAAAAAAGGCAATCTCAGAAGGCTAACAAAAGGAACTTGCAAAATGGAGAACTGGAAAGAGGTAAGGTAGTATGAACCTTAAACAAGAGACCTCCTAACAATTCCACTGAGCTTTGCCGGATGCGCCAATTATCATTGAAAATACCATCTTCAACAGCAGGAAGGAGAAGAGGCAAAGACCTAAGGATGAAAAGGAACATAATAATTAAAATAGCACACATCCAACAAAGATTACAGATCACACGAATATGCAAAATATTCTTAAGACATAGACAGCTATCACAGATTGCATGTAACTTTCATGAAATCAGAATAATTTCAAGTTTATTGGAAATAAAATTTAAAATGCCCAAGAAATAGCAACATGTTTTGGCCCCAGTCAGAAATTCTAAAGTGATTTTATGGCAGGAACTTCAAGAAATTTCAGTTCCAAACATGTAGGAACAAAAGTAAATTTCAATCCAGCGCCAAGAAAATACAAAGAAACATGGCAAGACTATGAATGCATATGTTGTTGCATAGTGCTCCACCAGGACATGGCCAGCACCCAATGCTGCATCACGAACAGATTCATTCTCATCCGCAAGACCTGTACAAGCAAACCAGCCACTTTATTATAAGCTGGGTTGTGCTACTACTACCAGTACTGGAAAAAAAAATCCACAGAACATTTATATTTAAAAAAGGAATTGAACAATCTAAGCAACCAAAACTACAAATATCCTTCAAAATTACTGAACCTACCATCTAAAATTGCAGGCAACACCTGCTGCAAATAATTCTGGAATTGAACACCTAAAGATCTTGGCAGATACTGCAAATAAATTAGCATAGAAAGGACATAATCAGAGAAGGGTCATAAGCAAAATCCAAAGTGGTTTGGGGGGGGGGGAAACTTTATTGGACACATTTTTTTTATGAGAATATTAGCTGACGCGAATTAGTTCACCTTGAAAAGTGTTAAATATCCATCATGCACAGATGCCTTTTGATGAGAACAGTTTTGGATAATATCAGGCAGCACATGTTCAAAGTATCCTGTGCCAAGTGCAGATAGAACCTAGAGATAGATAAACAAAAGCCCCGAACTTAAGTATAACCGATTAAAAGAAGTCTGCAAATTCTGAAAACTAGTGTTTTCTTCAGGAAGTATCACATCATAATCATAACAAGTATTCATTTTCAGATTAATTGCCTTCGTCTAAACACAATAGATGTAACAGCTGTGCTATTGTCATATTAATTGCAGAAGACTTGAAGAAACCTTATGTATATAATGAGCTACTTAATTAAGTGAAAAAGTGGTTCAGTAGTCAACTATAAAGTTAGAGTAACCAATAATACCTCACTCAAGCCTTGAGCAGCTCCAGAATGCTCAACATTACTATTATCAGTTTTAAGAGAGTCAAACAGCCAAGGAACAAGATCAGGGAAGTTTTCCTCGCCCGTTCATCTTATAAGAGATCTAATGGCCTTTGCTGCCACAGACCGAACTTCCGGAATTGGATCCCCAAGAACCTGTTCTTATTCAAAATCAAAACTTAATCATAGAGGACAAATGGTATACAAAATATGTACACAACTCCAGTGATAATGGTACCTTTTTAACTTCAGGAAGAAGCAACCCAATGTAAGGAATCATATCCTTCGGTTCTGTAACCAATGAACACATGTTTCCAACTATTTGTGCAGCTTTCTTTTTAGTTTCAGCACTCCTCTCCCTAAGACCCCTATGAACTATAGGTACCAATAGTGCAAGTGATGGGGCATCAATTGAATTAATGAAAGTTGTCTGCAAGAAACCAAAAGGCATTTAGTGACATGAAATAGATTAAAATAGAACTGATAAACTAAACAAATGTTCATCCATAAACCTTTTACCTGGACGAGAATATCAAAAGAATATTTTGTATACTCATTGGGGTCTGTTAGGCCCATGAGAAACGTAGGGACAAAAGAAGATATTTCTGGATTCTTTATCACACTCCCGACCTGGGATGACATTATGGACAGTTAGTCATGAACTACTACGTATGAAGAGCACATTGCGAACAATAAATCACAATATATATATATATATATATATATATATATATATATATATAACCTGTCGGAGTGCCATTTGTCCTGCTGACTGGACTTTGGGATGCGTATCAGTTAAAACCTAAATTTGGAAACAAAATTCCAAGGTCAAGAATTTTTGTTTATTTAAAGGCGGCCTTGTGTATGCAACTATAAACCTCTGTCAGTTTGGGCACGATAGTAGGAAGGCATTGAGACAATTGTTGAGGAGCATAGTATGCCATAGCACCAAGTAGTTGTACACTGCTTTGCTTTGTTCGCCAGGCTTTATCCTCAAGACCCTGAGTTTAAAAATGTACAGGCAACAATTTGATCAGTTAAGCACTCTGAAAGCAGTGCAACATAATCCAAATAGTAAGACACAGCAGGACAAATAAACAAAAGGAGAAAAAATTATAATATTACAAAACACTATGTCAACAACACAAATAACAATACTAATAAAGAATCATCCTCACTGTGACATTCATTCTATCTTTAGAAAAAATCAAAGACAGTAAAACAAGGCAAAAGCACAATAATGGCAAGCAACATAGTTCACTTTCACCTCTGCTTGTCAATATCTGTTGTATTTATCTTAGTCAACTAGCTAGTATAAAAAGCTATTTGATTCAATTCAGAACACAGCTAACAAGTCATAAATGTCCACCATCCAGGGAAATAAAAGAATTTTATTATCCAACTGAAGTATTAGTACTGATCAAGCATAAGAGTGCAGTATAATGAGACCTAACTAAAACCATTACATGATTACTAGTTAAATTATCAACTTTTAATACAGAAAATTTATCACTATGACAGAATAAAAACCGAGTCTCTATCCATAGTATGGTCCCTCAAGATTTAGAAGAACTATATGACCGGTTCAATTATTGTATCTTATCAAACAAATGTGCTGAATATGTAACGATTAAATCCACAAAAGGCACCTTTAGAATCGATGGAAGCACAAGCTTCACCCCCTGTGCACTGAGTTGAGACATCATTGAACGAGCAGCACATTCAGCAGCTTCACGAACTGCTACAACTTGGTCAGAGAAAGAAACCAAAAGTAACGGCAACATTTGAATCACATACCTGGATAAAAACAAGAAAAATAGATGCATTAATCATACAAAGAAATCTCCACAGACAACATTGCAGTCTTTAGGCTACAATTATTTATACATACGGTTCAAACAGTTTTCCAAGTGTTTCACAAAAGCACTCAAAAGCCAGTTGAGCTCCTTCACGATGTTTTGCTGAACTCCTGTAGTTTGAAAGAAACACAAGCTCGTCAAAGACCAAAATTAAAAAATACAAAGGTGAATAACTACAGTAAGAAGCGCTATTTGGCTTTGGCTTGGCGGACAGGGATCCCCTCCACCCACACTATAACAACTAAATGAACAAGAACCCTATTGGAAAATAATTTTATTCTTGACAACCAATCACTGTTCATGTCCACAAACAATAAAAGAAGGATCAGAAAATTTTTAACTTGAGGAACTACTAATATTGCCAAATATGATTAAAGAAAATGACCAGAATCAGAGGAATATAACATTTTAATAAACCTAAAACCAACTAGAGTGTGAATATACCTATCTGCAAGACTTTCCCTTATTGCAGCAGTAATTCCATACTTCTTCAAGCAAGATATTCCATATCCCTTGACCACTCCAGCAAGTCCAAAAGCTGCTCCTCGGCGTTCCCCATATTTGTCACTATTCATAAGTTGATCCAATAACCTAGAAACAAGAGCAGGTGCATCATCCTGATGCAAGAAAAAGAGATGTTAGGACAGCTTGTAAACCCAAAACATAACAACATGAAACTTCAGAAATATACTGCCTCTAGTTCATTTTTTTTGATTTGGAGATGGAAGAATTAGAAAAGGACACGAGCATCAATAAATTACAATAACTAAATGCATCGTTATGAGACTTAGATTTTAATTTTAGGCAAAAATTGCTTCATACTTTCTTTGACTGCATTAGTGGAGAAAAGCAAAACGAAACTGCCCGCTGAACAGCCTCTGATGGAGTATTCAAAACATCCAACAACTTCTCCACCACTGCATGGACTTTGGGATCATCCTGCAAGAAAATACAGATGTTAAAACCAAACAAGAAAAAAAGCTTGATGAATTTGCTATGAAAGGAAAACTGGCACATAAAATCAGACCTTAGCCAAGTGTTTTGCCAAGGCTCCAGTAAAAATAACAACGCCCTCACGAACGAAATCATATTTTTCCTCATCTGATGCCTAAGCACAGGAAATTATATGAGAGGGACAAATATAAAAGGTTAAATAATCTTTAATCATTACATCAGAGTCTATCCATCTATAGAATTCATTAAGTATGGAAACATAATAAAAAAGGTCAAACATGTTATGATTTAAATGAAGACTGACCTTCTTGTTTAGGTAGTTCTCAAAGATTGGAAACATTGAAGGAAACATTGTCTCTTCCATGCTTATCAATAATTATGATGCCAGCATTGATCATTCTTCCTCGAACATCTGTATTAAGGTCACCCTACAACATAAAAGGGTTAAAAAAACAGAGACACTGATTTATTCAGACCAATTTATAGCTAAGATGACAAACACTTCAAGGCATACAGGATCGTACATACCAAACAAAATGATGAAATGAAAATGATGATTCTCCTTGATATGAGGTAAAAATGCAATAGAAGAGTCCATAAACACGCTTTAAGAAAAAATAATATTGCTTCCTTCTAATTAATGAATAGATAGATATGGAAATCTTAATCTACTAAGAAACATAGTAGATCAGTACTCCATTGGTAACAGCAGTGTTTTCTGGGTTAGACAATAACTGCAATGAAAAGCTCTTTAAGCATCAGTGTAATATTAAGTAGTACTTTGATTGAATGACTGTAGCTACCTAGTCTCCATAAATGGATGTGATAATTTGGGGAAGTAATTATTTGTTAACAATGAGCCAACTTAATTGAAGCAAAATGGCAAAGCAAATCTTACCAATGCTCGTGATATGAGGAATGTCATAACAACAGGGAGGTCCTTAGTTCTTAGAACATCAGCAGCAGAATGTAAAGCCAGTGCAATTCCTTGTCTACCCAGCCGACCAGCATCAACAGTATCCTCACCAAAACCAGCATCCCGGATATATAAAGAAAATAAAGTAGAAAGAGATTCCTGAGGAGATCAATAAAAAAAAATAAGAAAACAGCACACAGAAGAAGAATCGTAATTTTGTCACACTAACCTGTATAGTATCTGGATTTTCATCCAGAGCAGCAGCTAATGCTCTGCAGCAGCCAACCACACATTGTAATCAATATGAGAAAGTGCTTTGAAAAGTCCAGAATAATTGGTCCCAAGGTCATGTCCATAGCGATCCCAAATATCCTCTGCAGCTTCAGCAACTAACTGTAAACATGGAGTAAAAAACAAAGTGAGTGAGTTCAAATTAATAACAAAAACAAGCGACTAGATGAAATAATTAACCAATGAAAACCAGTATGATAATTTAAACAACTAACCAATGACTTAAAAACAACAAGGTAAAATAAGTGAAATTTAAGATGGAAGAATGTTACAAGATCAAGTTCAGAACCATGTAATCTATATAATTGTAAACATGAAGAACAATATCTTTTGGAGGATACATTGCGAACACAAATTAGTATGAGAACATATTGCCATAACAAGGTGGGCACTCATCAACACAAGGGGCTGGCATGACTGGCACAACAAGTCTCGTGCCATGGACAGCTATTTCTTAGGCCCAAAGGGACCAAGAGATACCCCGTGCATGAAAATATAAAAAATAAAAAGGAAACCAATAGAAAGTTTGAAACAAATAGAAAGTTTTAACTGCTCGCAACCATACAAATCAGAGACGTAACAAAAGGGGTTAAACTTGCCCTGATTCCGTATAAACTTAATCAAATTGCTTGCTAGGATCAAATCCACCAATTATATGATGGCAATTAAAAGAAAATCACCGGATGACCAAAGAACTACTTGTTAATTCACCAACTAGAGCATGCAAGTTAGCTGTTTGTAATTATTGTGCGTTTCCAGATCCACTATTTGACTGGACCATAAATGGTTAATAGCCCAGTTCACAGAACTTCCAGGTGATGTTCAAGCAATCAAACAAATCATTGATGACAATAACTTAATTCAAATGTCTCAGAATACTTCTAAAATGAGCAATCATTATATGACAAGTGAAGATCTTTCTAGTGAATTCAAATGCAAAGTCACAACTGAAGTCGCAACATTAAGTTGCTCATTCATTCAAGGTCTTAAATAGATGTTTTGATGGCTGTTACACATGCCCTTGTATGATAAACTTTACCATATGCATATGAAATTTAGCTAAACCTCCAGGAAGGTTACAGCATTTAAGTTACTTGAGAAGCAACGAATAACAGACACAGATCAAACTAACAAATTGGGAAAGGACCATGGACACATAAAAAAGCATTTAACCTCTGGTAAATTTACCAGGAAATATAAAAGTATGACTGGCATTGAACATGATAGGCAAATTGAGGGTAAGGATAGAAGTAACCTAAAAATCTACAGGAGATCCTTGAATTCAGAAGGAGAGTTGGGATATCTAAAGTTGACTAGGCAATACTAAATTGCAACATTCTCAATGATAGTTCTCCTTCAACAAACAATTATCCAATATAAAAGTACGATGCTTTATATAGGGGCAAAACGACCATATCTAAATAGGAAATAGAATCCTAACTAAGAATAATACATGTTGAATAAAAAACTAAGAAACACCCAAAGCTCTTAAGTAGACAGAATTATAAATTGATGATGATGGCAGAAAATATGAATTTGGAGAGCACAAAAAGAGTGAAACAGGGAATTTATTAGTGGATACCTCACAGCATGCAGTACATTTTAAGCAATAAAATATCAAGCCACGAGAATCTTCGAAGTGGAGGAACAAGTTTGATGCACTTGCAAAATCAACGAAAAAAAATGCAAGGTTGACATTTATAATTACACGTCAAGGGGAAGAAAATATAGGTGAACAATCAATAGAACAAGTGATAGAAATAAGCTATAGAAACTATCCACTGGACAATTTCCTGTTAAACAAAGAAAAGTTCATTACCAAATTCAATTAGATCAAAGAAAACCACAACTGGCAAACCAAACCTTTTCTGGATCATGTAGACCAATCCAAAGACTAGTTGCAACCTCAACATTCTCGGGGACAGATCGGCTGGCAACTGCTGGAATACATTTTATGGCATTTAAGTAGGCCATTCTTACATGAACATCTTTTGCATACACTCCATACAAAGCCTGTAACCATAATATTTGAAAATAAAATCATGGAAGGTTAAACAGAGTTACATGAACAATGAAACCAAAGTTAAAATGTATCATCATACAGGTGCAACTTCCTCTGGTTGTAAACCAAGGCACAATTCATTTAATGCTGGTCCAATAGAGCCTTGATAGGCAGGAACAACACCTAGAACATGATAAAGAGCCTGCAACACAAAGAGTGAATTATATTGCATGCAAAAAGAAAACAGATAGAGAAATCTAAAAAATCATATATATCACATTGGTTAATCAAAAACAAAAGTTTAGATATCTAACTGATAGCTTTCGAAGTCTAGGAAGGGGTAATAGTGGATCCATGTGCAAATAGAGAATACGAAGCACATCATCATGAAGTCCAGTCTTCTTGGTTGATAATAGAATGTGCTCCATTATCTGACAACAATGACATCACATATAGATTAACAAGAAGTTGCAATGAATTTAGTTATACATGATAGGGAGGAAAACTTACAGGAAATACAAAAGTAAAAGAATCTACCGGAAGAGGTCCAGGTTTACAAGACATAGATAAGCCATTAATTATTCTCTCAAAAAGACCCAAAGAAGGGCTCTCGTAGGCTTCCCTGTCACCAGCTATTGGAATAAGATCCAAGAAAACACTGACATCCTTGGTCACAATAAGGCGTAGAGCATTAGCAATGTCAAGAGCCCAATGACAAAGAGGTGCGGTTGTACATCTTGATAGCTTCACCAAGGTCTCATAGGCCACGTCACTCACTATAGGTGACTGTAGCAAAGGGTCAACAAACTTAATCTGATAACATGCACAAAAGAAGAGGATTAGGACCACAAACTTAATCTGTAGCAAAGGGTCACCAATCCTTTTAGTTTTTTTGTTATTTCTTCAACGCATCATGCATGTTATACAATCCAAAACTTGCAAACTGGATTATCTAATTTGTGGTCTTTTTTATCAATATCTTTTATCTCTACTTTTATCACTCACAAAGAACACCAAGAGAGATCATTCAAGCACATTCAGGACAAGCTTAAAAAGATGTGAGTATACCCGATAATACCCACACTGCCAAGTCTTAAGGAATCTTCGCAAACTTTAATCCTGGCTTGTCTCTACTCTTTTGAAACAGATATCAGCAGATCCGATATGATTTTGGTTCTCTACATCAAGAAGAAAACGAGCATTAGATATGGTCACAAATCTGCTAATGAAAAACTTGTTGCACTGCTAAGTGAGTGGATACCCTGCCTATTGTTGGTTGCATAATGAAGAGAACTAAGCAAGCAGGTTAAATGCCTGAAAAAAAATAAAAATGTCAGTTTCAAGTTTCCACCTAAAGCCATATGCAAATGCTATTAACTGACAAGTTTAAATCAAGTAAATCAACAGGCCCAGAACTCTTCACCGATGACATGCAAGAACGCATGCCTTAAATGCCATTGCCTTCAAGCTAAAACAATGTTAAATGTTTAGTTCTTTCCAAGTTTCATCAACTCTATAAGCTTCCTGCACCATTTATACATTCCTTTATTGGGAGGCCATATTAGACACGGGGTAAAAGTAACCTCTCGAAAAATAAGCAGGAAAAGAGTCAAATTATGATTATGTTGGAATCATTCCTTGTTTTGTTCTTCTTTAATGGGTCGGCTTCTGCAACAATTAACTTCGGTAGCAAATTTTTTCTCGATAGCTCCTAAAACCCTTGATTACAGCCTTTATCCGAACAAAAATCAAATCCAGCTCTCTATTTTCAAAACAAAAAAAAAAAAAACCATACACAAAAAAAATCTGGCACGACATTACCTGCTTTATATACATCCTAAAATACAGAATCATCCGCCTTCTATCAAAGAGATTAAAGAACAGCACCATTAGCGGAGTTTTCTTACTGTTAGAGACAGAAAAAAATTAATTTAAATTTTCAAAATAAAAAATGGGATTAGCATGCCTATCTGTGTACGATCCAAAATCTGAAATTATTCCATGCCTTTTTAAGCAAGAAATTAAAAAGAAATAAATAAATAATAGTTTCCAAGATTAAAAAATAAATGGTTAAAAAAACTAACAACTGCTAACTAGGGTTTCAACTTCCATAAATTTACAGAATATACAAAAATCAGAGTCTCAAACCTAAGTTCTAAGTAACAAATACAGGCACTAAAACCACGGCGTAGCGGAGCAAGATTAGCAAGAAAACTTACGAAATTGTTGCTCCATCGACTAGAAAGGGGTTTGGCTTGAAGAAGAAGAAGATAAGGAGTAGTGGAGGACTCGGTTTGAGCGGGCGAGTTAATGGTTTAGGTGTTGGGTGGGTGCGCAGGTTAAGGCCGTTGAGCAGAGTGCTCCAGCGGTGTGTTTTAGCGCTGGGCTTGTGGTGTGTCTCTATCAGATGCTTTGACATGTCTTCCTCTTCCACTAAGTTCTTGGCCGCTGTCGCTGCATAATATGATCCAAGAAATCCTTCCTCTTCACTACATGCTTCTACTTTGTCTCCACCGTGAAACTCCATTGTTGTTACAGAATTTAACAGGCAAAGAAAAGAGGAACTTGAAAGATCAAGGAATTTTTTTTTCGTGTCCTGTTAATCAAAATCAATGAAGTGGAAGTGTAACAGACGGGTTGTTTTTTAACGTTACTAAAGGGACGCAACGGATAGTTTTGATGTCGATTTGATTTTTCGATGTTGTTAACGATAGTGATGTCGATTTTTTCTTTCTTGTTTCTTAAGTATTAAAGGGATCCCATGAATATAATACCCATATTATTATAATATGTGATAAAAATATTTTCATTTTAATATAGATATGTATTTTCTTTGTGTCATAAATATTTAAAATAAAATATATATACAGCAATTAAAAATTTAACGATCAAATTTGATATAATCAGCAAATAATATAACATTTTTAAATTTTTCACAACTTCTGAAAAGTATTTTCCGTCTAAAATAAAAAGAAAACACTTTCCTAGAAACTAAGTCAAATTTTTCTTTAAGTGGAAAGTGTTTTCCGTTTACCAACTTTTCTAATAGCAAACAAACACAAGAAAGTTTAGAAAGTGATTTCCTGAAAACCACTTTCTAGAAAACAAACACACCCTAAGTAAGTCTATTATTGTTCAAAATAAAACCCACAGGAATCAGGTTCTAAATCGATATGCCAAGCCATGTCGGATTTAATAAATATGGTTTTGAGTGAGGGTTAATTGGGTAATGTTAGGGGTAAGCAAAAAAACCTAAAAACCAATTAAACTGAAAAAACCGGAAAAATTTTAACCAAAAAAACTGAATTAAAAAATAAAACAAAATGAACCGATTAAAAAACCTAAGAAAAAACCGATTTGGTTCGGTTTTGATTTTTTAAATATTAAACTGATTGAACCAGATCGAACTGAACTGGTTCAACCAACATTTAAACCCACTATAAAAGGAAACCCTAAAACTATACTTCTCAATCCTTCAACTCTCAGCCGCCCCATTCTCCCAAATGTCTTCCCTCTCTCACCATTTCCTTCTCTAATATTTTGTAAGTGGTCTCTCTCTCTCCACTCTCCTTCTCTAATTCTCTCATTATACTTTGATTTTCTAGATCAAAAAATTCAAAACTCAAGCCTTTATAAACACAAGATAAAGGGATAGAAAACATTTGCCCTAAATTTATGCCTTTCCCGCTTTCATATTGTATACTCCATCATTATTATTTATAAACAAAAGAGA
The DNA here is from genome assembly GCA_018804465.1 of Populus tomentosa. Lineage (NCBI taxonomy): Eukaryota > Viridiplantae > Streptophyta > Magnoliopsida > Malpighiales > Salicaceae > Populus > Populus tomentosa. The sequence continues at coordinate 8,751,994 of CM032005.1, read as the reverse complement.
AAGAGAAAGAAAACATTTTTTGCTATCTATTTTTGCAAAAAAGAGAAGTGCATTAGGGATATTTTTGCCCTAATTTTTGCTATTTGATTTAATTAGAGACAATTTCAATTTCATAGATTTTACAGGGTTGTTTTGGGTTTTTTATGAGTTGGTTTTCTTGTCATATAGATCATTATTTTGTACTTTTTACACAGTTGAAATCCCAGCCATTTAGACTAATCAATTTATCATCCATCTTCTCCATTTGCTAGCATTAGCTTGCCCTTCACATGAAACATAACTTGATAGTTTTGGTTTTTTCAATTTTTTTCCTCAATTAACCGAACTGAAAATGATCGGTTTAAACTGGTTTTGGTTCTGAATTAAAAAAAAATAAAAATTCGGCTTGGTTGGTTTTTTCAAGTAAAAACCAAACCAAACTGAAAATGCTCACCTCTAGGTAATGTGATGAGAATTTATTTGCTTTGAGGATTGAAATGATAATTGGAGTTTTTTTATATAAAATATTTTTTTCTTAATTATGTGTATATTAATTCATTAAAGAAAAATAACGAATAAATTATTATAGTTTAATTTAAACGATTGATTTCTAAGGAAAACTTCTTTTGAAAAACTTCTCAAGGTATAGATGATTATTGAACTAATATGGTATTGTTTATCTCAGGATTTGCTATCATGTTTTTTATGAGAAAATTCAAGAACATTATAATTTTGATTTCACTTTCTTATTGAATATCGCGGCAGAAATACCAATGGTGTTGTTTCTAACCAAATATCACCATCACATTTTTTGTTATTGTTGATAACGACAATCATTATGCCCCCTAACGTTTCAAGATGCCTCAACCTATACATGAAAGACATTTCAAGATGCCTAAACCATACATGAAGGAGATGATTATAGATTCCTCCCGTGCAATGTTATAGGTAGAATCAATTTTTTAAATAAAAAATATTAGAGATGATTAAGAATTTTATTAATCAAGTTAAATTTTGAATAATTTAATATCACAATAAAAAATAAGGTAACAACAAAAAATAAATAAATAAAAATATTACTGTAGAAAAAAGATGGGCTACTATACGAAATCAATGCCACATGAGATATGTCAAGATTACTTGTCTATCATGTGTCCTAGATCATGAGATCATGATAATTCAATATAAAAAAAATTGATGATAAATAAAAACGAAACTGTAAAAATTAAAAGATAAATATAAATCAAGATATTTAATAGCATAACACATGTTATTTATCCGATTGTGTTTAATGAATTTATTTATTAAAATCAATTTATATTATAAAAATAAATTTAATTTATATGAAATATAAAAAAATTAAAGATGAATTATATTAACTTCATGAAAAATTAAAGACACTCAATGTAATTGAAAAAATAATTACCATTTAAAAAAGGCTAAATAAGCTAAAAATAACATAGGAGGGGTATTAATTAAAAAACAAACTTAAAAAATATTTTATAAAAAGACATAAAAAAGGCATTAGTTGGAAAAAAACAAAGAAAAGTATCAAGAAAGGAAAAGCCCAGGTGCATGGGCCTTGAAGCCCAGGCCAATGCAGGCCCATAAGCCTAGGCCTACTATTTTTTTCAAGTCATCTCCAATTTTATTCTAAAAAAAGAATTGACAAACAACACGTTACTTATTGTTGGAGACGATGTGTTGTCTGTCAGCCCAAAATCCAACAACCATTTTTGTGGTTGGAAATTTGGGTTTGTTAGTTTTTTTACCAAAAAAACCTTGTTTTTCAACCATTTCAACCGCAAAACACCCTATAAACACCAAGAAACCAACCCATCAACCTAATGAACCAAAAAAAGGTTTAAACCACTTAAAAAAACCAGAAAAAATATTGCATCCTTGACATATATTTAGTTTTTTAGGTTATATCGAGGCTTAAAACAAACACTATAAGACTCCCTTCACCTAGTGAAACTCGTTGACACCAATTTTAACATTTTTTTTATGGTTGGGATCGTCGTTAACAAAGAGATCTCTCTCTCTCTTTCTCTCTTCCAAAATGTGATGACTACTCTTCCCACTCCCATGAAAAAATTACTGAAAAAAAAAAGATTATGGTACCAAGATGTATTTTTTAAAAAAATAAAGGGACTAGCCACATTAGACACAAACCATTCCATGTGCCGACTGACAATTAGGTAAGTAATGCTCTCTTCCTTAAAGCATGGATACTTGGGATCCAATTGTTCATTGTCACCTCCATAAATGCTGAGATAATTGTTGTGCTACTATGAACATACTTGATTTTGAGGCAGAATGTCTTGTGAATATGTTTTCATCTATTTATAATAAATACACTTTTTAATATTATTTTGGTGAACTTCCATGACTGAAATGTAATCAAGTGGCTTTGCTACTGCTAAATATATAGCAACATATTGTCCACCTGTTTTTTGATTCAACATATTACTGCTCTAATAATTAAGAACTGGCTAAACATTTGAAAATTGAGTAATGTGAGAGACAAGCAACTAAAATGAAAAATCCAGTGTTTTTACACTTGGAATCTTCTCACATTTCACCATCCCAGAGTTCATCCATTGTCCTGTATGCACTATAAGTCCCATGCACAAAAGTATTTCCTGTAACAAGCCTCTCCTACATGTTTAAATTATAAGGTCAATCATTTTGCATTTTGAAGGAAGTAAATTACTTCTTATAGCTCATGGATGATTTAGTTGTGTGTAATTACTTCATAAATTCAGAGCGCTAATATATGACCCTAAGATTCATCAAGTAGGTAAAACATGAGCCTAAGTGCATATAATTGTAGTAAACTATTACTTACTCAGAACTACAATTATCAGATATATAGTAGGTGTAGTGCAGCTCAAGATAAAAAAAATAATGTATTAGGTAGAGCAAGTGCACAGAAACATTCATAGGCATAAAACATTGAGAGAGAACCCTGTCACTTGCCTGCTCAATTTCATAAAGCTTGGAAAATAAGTCTTCAGGAATAGACCAACAAAAAATGTTAATGTTTTCTATGATTCTTGCCTCGTTTATGCTTTTAGGTAGCACATTGTGGCCTATTTGTAGTCCCCATCGAAGAACCATTTGTGTTGGAGATTTGCCTAATTTCTCAGCAATTATTTTAAGAATTGGATTCTTGAGAACCTCAGTCTTGATCTTTCGTGAACCTGCAAAACCTAATGATGCACACCGCTCAAAAGAGTAGGGGGGAAGGAAACAAAGGAAGACAAATGACCATCATAATAATTAATAATTTGACTTTTTTCCATTCAAAATGAATAGATTTATTGCATTAGAAAAGGAAGATTTATAAACAAACTAAGAGAGATATCAATATTGTAAATCCCGAGAAAAAAAAAATCAAGGCTGGATTAAATTAAAGGAAATAAACTAAACTAAAAAGAAGTGGGAGCAAAACGAATACACTTAAAGAAAATAGCGCCTAAATGCAAATAAGAATAATTATAGAGTATGTCCTAAGAATGATCTAACATCTTTAACAGATTTTGGTGTTAGCAAGTTAACAATTAACTCGATTTTAGATTTGTCAACCTTAATTCCTTTGGATGAAACAATGTGACCAAGTACAATGTCGTTTGTTACCATAAAGTGATATTTTTCCCAATTCAGTACAAGATTCTTCTTTTCACACCTGTTCAAAACCTTTTCCAAGTTAGTTAAACAATCATCAAATGAATCACCAAAAATAGAAAAATCATCCATAAAAATCTCAAGGAAACATTCAACCATATCACTAAATATGCTAATCATGCATCTTTGAAATATGGCTGGTGCATTAAATAATCCAAAAAGCATTCTTCAATATGCAAAAGTATCAAATGGACATGTGAAAGTAGTCTTCTCTTGATCTTTCAATGCAATTTCAATTTGGTTGTAACCTGAATAGCCATCTAGGAAACAATAAAATTCATGACCTACAACTCTTTCTAGGATTTGATCCATGAAAGGTAAATGGAAATGCTCTTTTCTAGTCATTGAATTAAGTTTCCTATAATCAATGCACATGCGCCAACCACTAGTAGTCCGAGTTGGAATTAACTCATTTTTCTCATTTGTTATCATAGTGACTCTAGACTTCTTGGGTACAACTTGGGTAAGACTTACTCATTTGCTGTCAAAAATAGAATAAATGATTCCATTATCTAAAAGCTTAATGACTTCATTTTTCACTACTTCTTTCATATTAGGATTAAGCCTTCATTGCATTTCACTAGAGGGTTTAACATTTTCCTCCAAATAAATCCTGTGTGTGCACGTCAAAGGGCTAATTCCTTTTATGTTAGCTATGGTCCATCCTAATGCATTTTTATGCATTTTCAGAGTCTATAATAACTTACCTTCTTGATGTGCATTAAGTTTGGAAGAGATTATTACCGGAAAGGTTTTATTTTATCCTAAAAATGAGTATTTAAGATTGAATGGTAACATATTCAAATCAGGTTTGGTGGTTGAACACTTGAAGGTATGGACTTAATTGATCGTGGTGACAATTCTTTAATTTGTAGTCTCCAATTCTTTGACTTTGATTCTTTTTGAAAATAGATCATTTGCAAATCGTCAGGTTCATCAATCTTAGTTTCATTGAAAGTGGTTTGAAATTGATCATGAACTAATTTTTCAATAAAGTCCACTTCCTGTAAATCATTATCATCTCCAGGTTGCCTGCAAATGTTGAAAATATTCATCTTCGATGTCATGTTTCCAAATGATAGCTTCATCAGTCCATTCATATAATTAATCAATGCATTAGAAGTGGCAAAAAATGGACGTGCTAAAATGACAGGAATTGAATTACATGCTTCAACAGGTTGTGTATCCAAGACAACAAAATCTACAGGGTAAATGAATTTATCAACTTGTACTAACACATCCTCAACTATTCCTCTAGGCACTTTTATAGATCTATCAACAAGTAAATGAGTTACAGAGGTTGGTTTTAACTCACCTAGATTAAGACTTTGAAAGACTGAATATGGAAGTAAATTCACACTAGCTCCAAGATCAAGTAAGACTTTTTCAATTTTATGTTCTCTAATAAAGCAAGAAATTATAGGACAACCAAGGTCTTTATATTTCAAAGCATTATTGTTCTCAAGAATAACACTTACTTGTTCGGCTAAAAATGCTTTCTTTTTCACGTTTAGTTTTCTCTTCACAGTGCACAGATCTTTCAAAAATTTAGCATAGAAAGGAACCTGTTTAATAGCATCCAACAAAGGTATATTGTTCCTTACCTGTTTGAAAGTTTTAAAGATTTCAGAGTTGTGATTGACTTTCCTTTGTTTGGTCATGGCATGAGGAAATGGGAGTGCTGGCGGGGAATCAGCCTTTTCTTTGCAATGTTCAGATTGAACCCCTTCCTTACCCTCAAAGATAGACTCATCCTCTTTCTCACAAGGTTCAAGAGCGGGTTTTTCAATAACCTTACCACTATAAAGAGTGATGACTGATTTGACTTGATCCATGTGTTAGCTTCCAGAACTACTTGCATTTGCATTGTATTGCCTTTTTGGATTTTGCTGTAGTTGAGATGGAAACTTACCTTTCTCTTGGAAACTCAGAGTAGATGTTAACTTTGCAAAAGTATCTTTAAAATCTATCATGCCTTAAGCAAGTTGAGTATTGATTGCCTCTTACTTTTCAATGAATGCATGCAATGTTTCCTCAAGATTTCTTATAGGAGGTGGAGCATAAGGAGGTGCATATCCATGAGAATTTTGGAAATTATGGTGTGCTTGAAATGATGGCTATAAAGTTTGTGTATTATTGCTATCACTCTTCCAACTAAAATTTGAGTGATTTCTCCAACTAGGGTTATACGTTTGTGAGTATGGGTTATGATTGGGCCTTTGGAAACTATTTAAAGCATGGGCTTGTTCATGGAGGCATTCCCTAAAAGAAGGCAAAGTTGGACAATCATTTGTTAAGTGTTCATTGGTTTCACAGATTTGACACACAATGTCTTGAACAGAATTTAATTGACCACTCTTTTTCTTTTTTTTGGTAAGCTGACTTATGTATTAAAAAAAAATGATACAAAGAATATAATGGGCATACCCAAGATTTACAATGTGAACAGAAACGAAACCAACAAATGGCTACAGGCTAGCCACATAACAAAACAAAAACTTAGACCAACTAGATATGCTAGGGGTACAAAAACAACCAGCTAAACATCAAATTAAGAGTCCATATTGTTGACCCTCCAAGGTCTTTGGATCCTTGTGTTTTCATCTGTTTGTTGAACGTTCCTCATCAAAACAAGCTTATCACGAATCATACATTTGATTTGATCAAAAACCACATTCGAAGTTTTGGACACATATGCAAAGATCCTTGCGTTCCGTTCTTGCCAGATACAATACACTGTAGCTGCGAAACCCAGTTTACGAGAGAAGTTGACGAAACTTTTGCCATGCCAAGTGACTCTATTTTATTATGATGATTGGATGTTGGAATGTTAGAGGTTTGAATGACCCCATAAAGCATTCAGAATTGCGTCGGCTAACCCATCAAGAGAGGATGGTTTTTTTTGGTTTGGTTGAAACTCGGGTTAGAGAAAAGAATAAAGATAATATTTCTAACCTTCTTCTGCGTAATTGGTCCTTCTTGTACAATTATGATTTCTCTTCCCGTGGTCGTATTTGGGTTTGTTGGAATGCTGATGTGGTGAAGGTGGATGTCTGCGGTATGTCAGACCAGGCTATCCATGTTTCTATCACTATATTAGCTACCAATATCTGTTTTAATACTTCAATCATTTATGGAGACAATAATGCATCCTTACGTGAGACATTATGGTCTGATATAGTGAGTCGTAGTGATGCATGGGAGTCAACCCCATGGATTCTTATGGGTGACTTTAATGCTATCCGCAACCCGTCAGAAAGGTCAGGAGGGTCTACTACGTGGGATGGTCAGATGGACAGGTTGGAAACATGTATTCGAGATGCGAAAGTGGATGATCTTCGGTATTCTGGTATGCATTATACATGGACGAACCAATGTATTGAGAATCTGATTATGCGGAAGCTAGATAGAGTGCTTGTGAATGAGAAGTGTAATATGCACTTCCCATTGTCGGAAGCGAGATTCTTGCCTGCTGGTATTTGAGATCATTCTCCCATGGTGGTAAAGGTTACTGGCAATGTTCAGAACATAAAGAAACCATTCAGATTCTTTGATATGTGGATGGATCATGATGAGTTCATGCCCTTGGTGAAGAAAGTATGGGATCAGCATTCGGGGGGTTGTCCAATGTATCAGTTGTGTTGCAAACTAAGGAAGCTAAAGCAGGAACTTAAACATTTCAATAAGACTCACTTCTCCAATATATCAGATAGAGTCAAAGATGCAAAAGATCAAATGGATAAGGCTCAACAGGAGCTGCATACAGCGCCTGAGAATCCAACTTTACACATGCAAGAAAGAGATGCTGTTCGTAACTATGCTTCTACCGTCAGCTTCCTGTTGAGCCTTATCCATTTGATCTTTTGCATCTTTGACTCTATCTGATATATTGGAGAAGTGAGTCTTATTGAAATGTTTAAGTTCTTGCTTTAGCTTCCTCAGTTTGCAACACAACTGATACATTGGACAACCCCCCGAATGCTGATCCCATACTTAAACCTTTTTGGGAAAGGAGGATTTAGTGAGGTTTACAAGGTCCAAACTTCGCCAAGTAGTTTCATTTGATGATAGAAACATTAACCTCTGTTTGTTTGATGAAAATTCATATTTACCATGACAAGAGTATGGATCATTTTCCTCTCTCTCTCTCTCTCTCTCTCTCTCTCTCCTCGCTCTCTCTCCCTCTCTCTCTCTAATCTGTATTGTCTTTGATCTCCTTGGTTCACCGTTGGATCGTCACCATTTTTGAGTATGTTGTTTGTCACAACATGCTCTACATCTTGACCGAACGGATCGTCATTTCAATCAATGAACTGTGAGATACGGGACTTGTAATTCTGGGGTTGTCGAAGCTCGATCTCTTTGGTTCACCGTTGGATCGTCACCATATTTGAGTATGTTCTCCATCAGAACATGCTCTACATCTTGATAGAAGGGATCATCTTTTCAATCAATGAACTGAGAGATACTGGCCTCGTAATTCTTTGAGATAAGGTGAGTAGCTGCATCTTTTTCAGTGGGTTTTCTTTCTGGACTTCCAATACCAGCTATAAACATGATAATCTCTCATTAGAGCTTTGCTATCTCTAGTAAATGTCTATTGCCATAATGTCTTCATGTTCTGGTGTGGAATCTGTTCCATTTAGCTGTAACATTAAACAACAAAATGAAGTTAAGTCTAGACATACCTTAAGATTAGAGCTAAAAGATATGTTGAATAGTCATCGTATGAAGATTTCTCAGTTTCCTAGTGACCATCAAGCTGATTCTGAAGCCAGCATAGAGAAACCCCCTACTCTCCAGGCTCCTCATGTTGTTTCAGAAATGAATCATGTGCTGGGTTCTGAAGTTGATGAATTGAAGGTAGGGTCTCAGCAACAAGAACAACTAAACCTTAAGACCAAATTGAATTTTTTAAATGCTGTGAAGGGTTCTGTTGTTGATGTCAAGGAGGGTAGTAAGAACATTGATTTTAATCCAGTTCGAAATCTGCATTTTGAACCCCTCGCTATAACTGATGGTCGTATAACAATAGCTCCTCCACGTGATGTGTTTGACGATGGCTGTGAACTTTGGAAATCCACCCTCGTTGGTCATTTTGTGGGTCAGAAATTACCATATCCTGTTGTTAATTCGATTGCAAAAAGGATATGGGGCTCCTATGGTCTATCAGAAGTTTTATCTTCGGAAAATGGTTTCTACCTTTTCACTTTTGATTCTGTTGATCACGCCACTAATGTTCTGGAAAGAGCCCCATGGCACATGGAAAACAGACCTTTGGTGCTTAAACGTTGGCAACCGAACATGCAATTTTTGAAAGATGATTTGGTTAGAGTTCCAGTATGGGTTAGGCTGTATAATGTTCCTCTTGAGTATTGGACTATTAAGGGGCTGAGTTGTATAGCGAGTGCTATTGGGGTTCCCCTTCATGCTGATCGTACTACACTGTTGCGTAAAAGGCTTAGCTACGCAAGAGTTTGCGTTGAGATAGATGCTTCAAAGACGCTGGTTAAGGAATACGACCTTCGCTGTCCAAATGAGGTATTCGTAACAATCTCAGCTGATTATGAATGGATACCGCCAAGGTGCAATAACTGCAACATCTTTGGACACACCACATCGATATATACTACTAATAAAGTTGCTCATCCTACAGCGGTGGCAGAGGGTGCGAGGAAAGTAGGAGCTGTGATCTCTAAATCTGCGGATAACAAACAGAATCAGTTTTAATGGCAGGTAGTTGTTAAACGAAATAAGGGTTCTGTAAGTGGTGAGAATGGTCTGTATGCATCTAAAGTGCATAAGAGTGAGAATGAGAATGGTTGCTCAACATCTGGGATATATACGTCTGATTGTAATGATCATGCGACATCAGATGTGTGCAATGCTGGTTGCCGTGAAGACAAAACTCCCACCTCTCCTCATGTTTTGAGAGACATGGAGCAGGAGGAAGGGGCTACATGTACTGCTATAGATCAAAGTTTAGTCATCTCCAATACAGATGCTTGTGCGACCGTGAACCAGGTTCTCTCTACTATTAGTCATGAGCTGAATGTTGATGTTGCAACAATGGGAGGTGATATAAATGGAGAACGGAATGAGAAGGAGCCGATTCCGACAAGTCCACAAACTCCGAACTCCATCGATGGGAAAACTGTTAATCAGTCAGCTATTAAGGCTGGAGACTCTCTGGAGAAAAAGAAAAAGGGTTCAAAGGTGAATAAGAAATCTGGTTCCCCGCGGGGTGGCAGGTCAAGGTAACCTTTATGTTGCTGTTTGTACTCCTCTCTATTTTATTATGATGATTGGATGTTGGAATGTTAGAGGTTTGAATGACCTAGGGTGTGTTGGGAGTGAATCAGATGCCTAGGGTCTTGAACGAGGAAGTGATGCAATCGGCAAATAACTGCAAGCTGTCTTCGACTCAACAGCATGAACTAGCACAAGAAGTAACAAGGGAGGAGATTAAGAATGCTATGTTTAGTTTGAAAAACAGCAAAGCCCCTGGCCCGGATGGCTTCAACGCAGGTTTCTTCAAAAGAATGTGGCATATAGTGGGGGAAGATGTAATCAAAACTGTTAGCTCCTTCTTTCAGACTCGTAGAATGCTTAAAGAAATGAATGCTACATCCATTTCCCTTATCCCTAAAGTTGCTAATCCTACGAGGTTGACAGATTTTCGTCCTATATCTTGCTGCAATACAGTATACAAATGCATCGCGAAGATTCTAGCTGGGAGAATGAAAGTTGTTTTGCTGTCCTTAGTAGGTCTGTATCAGACAGCATTTATCTCTGGACGGAGAATCAGCGACAATATTCTTTTGTCTCAGGAGCTAATGAAAGGCTATCATAAATCTACGGGTCCTGCTCGTTGTGCTATGAAAGTAGATCTGATGAAGGCTTATGACTCGGTTCGGTGGGATTTTGTTGATGCTATGTTAATAAAAATGGGATTCCCTAGAACAGTGGTTGATTGGATCATGGTGTGTGTTACATCGTGTCAATTCTCAATCAACGTCAACGGTGAACTTGCAGGTTACTTTCATGGGGGTAGAGGGCTGAGACAAGGTGATCCATTATCTCCATATTTGTTTGTCCTTTGCATGGAAATCCTGTCAGGGCTGTTCTGCAATATGAGTGCCAATCAAAACTTCAAGTTCCACTGGAGATGCAAGAAGGACAAAATTTCTCATCTTTGCTTTGCCGACGACTTGATGATATTCAACAAAGGGGATGTACACTCAGTTCGTATGATCAAAAATGCACTCATAGAGTTTCAAGATCTATCAGGTCTATATCCAAATCCAAACAAAAGTGACATCTTCTTGCGCGGTGTGTTAGGTGCTGAGAGGGAACAGATTATCAGTATTCTTGGGTTTAGAGAGGGGGAGCTTCCTATGAAATATTTGGGAGTGCCTCTTATCTCGTCCAGACTAAAGGCTGTTGATTGTAAGGGCCTCATGGATCGAATTACCGCTAAAGTACGACATTGGACCTGCAGAACACTCTCTTTCGCAGGGCGAGTACAACTGATTAACTCAGTTTTATTCTCCATCCAGGTCTATTGGGCATCTCTATTCCTATTTCCTGGGCAAGTAGTGAAAAACATTGAGCAAATTATGAGATCCTTTCTTTGGTCAGGTTCAGATATGAGCACTACTAGGGCTAAAGTGGCTTGGGATCAGGTATGTCTTCCAAAAAAGGAGGGGGGGCTAGGCATAAAAAGGATAACAGAATGGAACAAGATTGCCTTGTTGAAACACATTTGGAACTTGTGCAATGACTCGGATGGCTCAATCTGGTCTACTTGGATCAGATCCAATCTCTTGCGAGGTAGGAATTTCTGGACAATCAATGCGCTAGTAACATGGACTCTTAATTTGATGTTTAGCTGGTTGTTTTTGTACCCCTAGCATATCTAGATGGTCTAAGTTTTTGTTTTGTTATGTGGCTAGCCTGTAGTCATTTGTTGGTTTTTGTTTCTGTTCACATTGTAAATCTTGGGTATGCCCAGTATATTTTTTGTATCATTTTCTTTTAATACATAAGTCAGCTTACCAAAAAAAAAAGAGTAAGGATCATTTAGTTGCCAATATTGGCAATTGTAAAAGCACATCCTTTTGCAGTGATTTGAAGTAACACATTTCCGGTGGGCTTATGATTTGGTGGAGCATAGGTATGTTACATGTACGCTAGATGGTTTGAATGTTCAATGGAGTGAGGATAAGAAGCCAAGTTACATATGGCACGCATTACGAGAGTACAATATTCACAAGACCTTGGTGCACAATCAAATTGTCCATCTTGTAATCTAGCGCACCGAGATTCATGCCGACAAGGTATGGTAGTTCCATAAATCTGTCATTTATTAAAAGTATGGTCATTTAATATTATATCATCACTTTGTCATCATACATGTGTTTGTGTGGAATCCTTTTGAAATCATGAAAGTCTGAAATTGTTAACATTGTATAGAGAGTTAAATGTTCAAAGATGTTGGGAGGCTGAGTAGAGCACCTCACGGGAGTTAAAAGTGGGGGAGGAAGGATCAAGACAGGGATGAGAGATGCATTTCTTTGTTGTAGTTCCTTGTTTTAAGGAACTGGTTGGAAATTGATTAATTTATTAATTTTTGTTTGTGCTTTCTTTGTTTCGTCAATTTATTTGACTTCAACTTGATCCATTTAATGTGGGCTACCCTGTGCTTTCTCTTAGAAGTGTCTTCTGCAGTTGGAGTTAACGGACCTAACAAGAATTATTTTTTTTCATTATGAGTGATCATGTCCTTGATTTGTTTTTATTGGTGTCCTTTTTCTATAAACTTTTATTGGAGTTAATTGATATCAAAATTCTGTTATGGGCTTACACTACGTTTCTTTAGTAGCCATTTGTTTTGTATTGAGTGATCTCTTCCACAACCTACGCAATGATGATAGGCATCAACAATACCATGTATGTTTCATCATACACTATCTCATTTCCACTCTATGAGATTGAGGTATTTTCTCAATGTCACCGTTTTAAGTTTGTATTCTAAGGATTGTTGTTATTTAATAGGAAGGTGTAGAGCATGAAGTTTTATTTGCTTTTGTCGAGATTGTGTTGATAATTTCGACAATCACATCTCGGTAATACTTCATAACCTACTTCCTTTTCTTTTCTGAGGTATGGAGTGAATAATGGTCCACATCTTATTACAAAAGGAGATGGATCCTGATTTTTATTTTTGTTTTTATCTTCTTCTAACATATAAGCTTATCTTTATCTTTACTAATCTTATCACACAATGCTTCATAATTTCTTTTAAATTAGTTGTTCTGTCATGAGGCATAATTTTATTTGAGTAGTTCAGAAAGTCAAATTGTGGCCACCATCGATTGGGAATAATCTAGGATTCTGCCACTATCCTTCCATCCATGCATGAAATTGGAAACATTGTAATGCTTTATGAAAGAACTAGGGGGAACATAAAAAGTGCTCTATATTTGCAGCCATACAATTTTTGTTTCTATTTTCTTCATCCCTCTCGACCCTCATAAGATGAGGAAACCTGATTACTCTTTCCTTATTCGAAAGTGCTCAATCTAAGTGTTGTTCTTTGTGAATATTTTTATCACATAGATCAACCAATTTGGTTAATTTTTTATTAAGTTGTTTTCTTCAATTACTACCTCTTGGAATCATCAACTTTATCAATCTTGGCGAGTTGCTTAAACTTAACTGCTGTCAGTCCTGGTCCTCACTCACATGGCTTCCTAAATGGGTTGGGTTGGAAGTCTTTATTTCACTTGTTCAATGTCCACATCAACCAACCAGGACCATCTTCACTGTTGATGGCCACCTTAAATAGCAAGTTGTTGGATGGCTATTTTGTGATAGTAAATGGATGATACACTTTTGTGGGTTAGCTTGTTATTATTGAAATTTATATATTGTTGTATGTGAGAGTGATGAGGAATTGCATCTTTGTCGTACAATTGCTTTTCCATAGAAAAGAATCTATGTTCTTTATGCACTTTATTTCTCACTACCTTTTGCTTTGTTTCTAGAAGATCAATGATAGAAAGTCTAATAATTTTTAGGAAAACTTAAGTTATGAATTTAGTGAAAAGTGGTGGGTTCTCTCGCTCCAATCCATACTGTGTAGTGCAGCAAGGAATGGTTTGATTCTTTGAACCTTTTGTTATTGCTTAATTTTCCTAAAAACTATGTATATTCTTATCCTATTAATTTTTAAATTTCCTTTCCATTTCTCATGAATCTTAAAAGATACCACCATTGACATTGATGAAAGACTCTGAGTGTGTTGATGTATTTAAAGAAATTGGTGGCACAGACGCCGTGAAAGCTTAAAAATTATGCAGGAAACAGGCAAGGAAGGGATAGTTGAGTTGGGTTTTCTTTCGAGAATGTTTTCAGTATGTATAATTTTATTTTCTCAGTTAACTAGGGAACGAAATAAAGCAAATAATTCCTACTGTTCAGTACTTGGATGAGAGGCTGAAGGAAATGGATGAAGAGAAAGAAGAGCTAAGAAAATATCAGTAGCTTGATAAGCAACAAAAATGTCTAGAATATACTATTTAAGATAAGGAACTCCATGATGCTCGATAAAAATTGTTGAGGTTAGTACCTGTTAGATGCTTTGACATGCATAAAGGTTTATTCATATAGTGCTTTTATGAATCTCGTAGAATGTTGCCCAAAATTACTAGTTGAAGTATTCAAGGACAGGCATGCTAGTAGTTTTTGTTTTGGTAAGCTGACTTATGTATTAAAAAAAATGATACAAAGAATATAATGGGCATACCCAAGATTTACAATGTGAACAGAAACGAAACCAACAAATGGCTACAGGCTAGTCACATAACAAAACAAAAACTTAGACCAACTAGATATGCTAGGGGTACAAAAACAACCAGCTAAACATCAAATTAAGAGTCCATGTTGTTGACCCTCCAAAGTCTTTGGATCCTTGTGTTTTCATCTGTTTGTTGAACGTTCCTCATCAAAACAAGCTTATCACGAATGATACATTCGATTTGATCAAAAACCACATTCGAAGTTTTGGACACATCTGCAAAGATCCTTGCGTTCCGTTCTTGCCAGATACAATACACTGTAGCTGCGAAACCCAGTTTACGAGAAAAGTTGACGAAACTTTTGCCATGCCAAGCATGCTAGTAGTTGACAAAGAGGAAAATAAATATGATCAAACTGGTCATTATAGACGTTCCTTATCCTTTATTTGTGTGTTTATTACAAAATAATTTTTGAATTTTGAACAATGAACTGCAAGGTGATCTTAATTCTTATGTGGAAAATAAAATGTTTGACAATTATGGTATTCTTTATCAGGCTCTTGTTTCTAAACCACTTTTGGAAATTGTAGGATGAGTGATTAAACACTGCAATCCAGGAATTAAACATGAAATTGATAATCTTGACGGCATAATGATATGATGTGAATGGCTAGTTGCCATACAATGAGTGCTGCATAAAGATTTAAGGTCTAGTATTTCTCATTCTTACTGATTGTTAGAGACCATTACTTTAGCTCCTCATGGCTTGCTTGGTAATGGCAATGTATTTTAGCATCGATTATTTGGAAGATTGCTACCTTTTCCTGTGTTTTTTTTAAAGCTCAGTTTTTCTTTTGCTTCAAGATTTTTCTAGACTATTTATCATTGGCATGAAATATGCTTTTCTGTCTTAAAAATAATGTTACAAAATGGAATCCTTTAGCCATAGTTATCTAAAGAGGTGTTAAAGCAATGTTAGACTATATTGACATTCAATTTGAAGACTTTGTCAATGATCAAAAACTGTATTGTTTCATGTTTTTTTCCTAAGGCAAGGTAATGCCCTTTGTATATTGCTTACCAAAAAAAAAAATGCCCTTTGTATATTTATTTTTCCTCTTCTCATGTGGAGGAGGCTCAGAGTAAGATTTTTTAAAATCAGCTAAGATGTATAATGAGGTGTTGAATTGAATGCCCATGAGAAGTCCAAGGGCAACAGAGAGAAAGAGGAAGTAGAGAAATGATAAACAAAAGCGATAAAAAAACCTGACAGGGCTGGAGGTTGATAGGAAAGACCTGCGAGAGAGAATTTTAGGAGATATCCAAGCCAAGGTATCAAATTCTATCAAGGAGAAAAATGCTAATTATTTTTTAGGGTTAAAGAATGTTGAATGAATGCTTTTATTTAAAGTGTGGTATGCTTTCAGGATGATGCTACAAAGCAACTCGATATTCTACATAGAGAAATACAGGATGGCCATGAGGATTCTAAGGACTTGGAGAAGGTGCTCAAAGATCTAACGAAAGAAATTCAAGAATTCAGCAAAGAGAAAGAGGAAGCAAAAAGATGACAAACAGAAGCGATAAAAAAGCAGACAGAGCTTGAGATTTATGTGAAAGACTTGTAAGAGAGAATGATGCGAACCTCGTGATCACATGGTCACGCAACCTACAATAGATCTGATCTCGGAAAGCCAAAATAGGTCTAATAGGAGTGCGACACAATGGAAACCTGCCCCAAGGCACCAACACTATTGGAATGAGTAGAATGACGCCACGAAGCCAGTTAATCTTCGATAAGTCAGATTCAGTTCGTTCAAGAACTGAAGAATGCAAGAATCACTCTCACACGTTAAAACTGAAAAGTTCAGAATAATAATCATCAAAGCTGCCAAAATTTTGGCCTACATGAATTTAAATAGTTCTTGAAAAGTTAACCCTAATGGACCCCTTATGTGGACTTATATGAGGTCCACTCAAAACTGGCCCAAAACCCTAAAATGAAAAGCCCATAACTTAATCCAAACAAGCCTTGGATCCTTTTTTTTTGGTAAGCTGACTTATGTATTAAAAAAAATGATACAAAGAATATAATGGGCATACCCAAGATTTACAATGTGAACAGAAACGAAACCAACAAATGGCTAAAGGCTAGCCACATAACAAAACAAAAACTTAGACCAACTAGATATGCTAGGGGTACAAAAACAACCAGCTAAACATCAAATTAAGAGTCCATGTTGTTGACCCTCCAAAGTCTTTGGATCCTTATGTTTTCATCTGTTTGTTGAACGTTCCTCATCAAAACAAGCTTATCACGAATGATACATTCGATTTGATCAAAAACCATATTCGAAGTTTTGGACACATCTGCAAAGATCCTTGCATTCCGTTCTTGCTAGATACAATACACTATAGGTGCAAAACCCAGTTTACGAGAAAAGCTGACGAAACTTTTGCCATGCCAAGTGACAGTGGCCCATCGAATCCATTCATCCAAGCTTTTTGTCATTCTTGGAATGTCGCATCTGTCACAAACATTCCACCATAATGCTTTCGTATAGGAGCATTCAAAGAACAAGTGGTTGTGATCTTCATTGTTGCGGAGACAGAATGAGCACCTATTGGGACCATGTATACCAAACCGATGAAGTCTATCCTGTGTTGAAAGCCTTGGATCCTAGCTGAAAACAAAGTATTAATTAAGCCCAAACAAGCCTTGGGCTGTAGCAAACAAAATAAAATAAAGTCCTTAATATTAAATCCATGTTCTGCAATGAGAAGAAGAGAATGAACTAAAATAATACAGAACTGATTGAAGGCTTATTTATAGCCTTACATGTAGCCCCTTAATCCTAGAAACAAAAGGAAAAGGTAGCCACCATGTTGTTTCCAAGTTGTAGTAGGATTCTTTTGTTTCCTTTGCTGTCCTCATCTCATGGCCCAAATAAGGTTGTATTGGACCCCTTTTGCACATGGATAAGATGTACTAGGATCTCCTCTTGATACTCCAATGGACCTTCCAATTCTGACTTGGCGGAAACCTTCAAAACCAATGCATTCAATGCGTCTTTCAATGTCTTTGTCTTGGACCGAGTCATTGGTCCATTTGGAACATGTAATGGGTCCTTAGTGGTGTTTCTAGGCTGGTCCACATCATCCCCTCTCTCCTCGAAAGGATTCGACCTCGAATCAAAATCTGTGTCAAACAACATAAGATCAGCAACATTAAAGGTAGCACTAACACTATACTCACCTGGAAGGTCAATTTTGTATGCGTTGTCATTGATTCTCTCTAAAACCTGAAATGGACCATCACCACGAGGCTGTAATTTTGATTTCCTTTGGGTAGGAAATCGTTCCTTACACATGTGCACCCAAACCCAATCACCGGGTTGGAAAACAACCAGTTTACGTCCCTTATTTGCTTTAGAAGCGTAAAGTCTGTTCTTTTTCTCTATTTGTAGTCGAACTCCCTCATGGAGTTCTCTCACCATCTTTGCCTTCTGTTCACCATCTAAACTTACCTTTTCTTCAAAACATAAAGGAATTAAGTCCAGAGGAGTTAGTGGATTAAAACCATAAACAATTTCAAAAGGAGAAAAAGTAGTAGTCGAATGCACAGTTTTATTATAAGCAAACTCAACAAAAGGCAAACATTCTTCCCAACTTTTCAAATTCTTTTGAATTACAACACGTAAAAGTTGGGATAATGTTCTATTCACTACCTCAGTTTGTCCATCTGTTTGAGGATGGCATGTTGTCGAAAATAACAGTTTAGTTCCCAACTTTCCCCATAAGGTCTTCCAAAAGTAACTAAGGAACTTAACATCATGATCTGACACTATACTCTTAGGAATGCCATGCAAACGTACAATCTCCCTAAAGAACAGGTCTGCGATATGAGATGCATCATCTGTTTTATGGCATGCAATGAAATGCGCCATTTTAGAAAACCTATCAACCACAACAAAAATAGAGTCTCTACCTTTCTTTGACCTAGGTAAACCTAAAACAAAGTCCATAGAGATATCTACCCAAGGTTCAGTAGGCACAGGTAATGGTGTATATAGTCCATGCGGTTGTACTCTAGATTTTGCCTTTCTACAAGCAATGCACTGTTCACAAATTCGTTGCACATCTCTTTTCATCTTTGGCCAATAGAAATGCTCATGCAATACATCCAAGGTTTTTGCAACCCCAAAGTGACCCATTAAACCACCCCCATGTGCTTCACGAACAAGCAATTCAAGCAAAGAACTAGCAGGAACACACAATCTATTCTCTTTGAAGAAATAACCATCCATCAAATAAAACTTACCAAAAGTTGAATGTCCACATGCATTATAAATCTCAGCAAAGTAAGAATCATTATCATACAATTCCTTCACATATTCAAAACCTAACAATCTAGTATTCATGGTGTGTAAAAGAACATACCTGCGCGAGAGTGCATCAGTTACGATGTTCTCTTTCCCTTGCTTATACTTGATTACGTAAGGAAAAGTTTCAATGAATTCAACCCATTTTGCATGCCTCCTATTCAACTTACCTTGTCCTTTCAGATGTTTCAAGGACTCATGATCCGAATGGATTACGAACTCTTTTGGCCACAAGTAATGCTGCCATGTCTCAAGTGCTCTTACCAAAGCATAGAGTTCTTTGTCGTAAGTGGGATAGTTCAAGGTCGCTCCGCTTAACTTCTCACTAAAATACGCAATAGGTCTCCGATCCTGCATCAAAACAGCACCTATTCCTATTCCAGACGCATCACATTCTATTTCAAATGCTTTCGTAAAGTCAGGTAAAGCCAAAACAGTACAGAACATAATTTGTCTTTCAAAAAAACAACAGCCAACTCTTGTTCCTCCCCCCATCTAAACCCAACAGACTTTTTAACACTTCATTCAAGGGCGCAGCTATTGTGCTGAAATCTTTCACAAAACGCCTGTAAAAACTAGCTAACCCATGAAAACTCCTTACCTCACTTACCGATTTGGGTGTAGGCCAATCCCGGATGCCCTTAACTTTCTCCTCATCCATCTCGATACCTTATGCAGTTACAACATAGCCAAGAAACATAATTTTCTCCATGCAAAAGGCACACTTTTTAAGATTAGCATACAATTTCTCACTACGCAACACACTAAGTACATTACGCAAATGATCAAGATGCTCAGTTAAGTTCTTGCTATATATCAAAATGTCATCAAAATACACAACCACAAACTTACCTATGAATGCACGCAACACATGATTCATTAAACGCATAAACGTACTAGGTGCATTTGTAAGTCCAAACGGCATTACTAACCATTCATACAAACCATGCTTAGTCTTAAATGCTGTTTTCCATTCATCACCTTCTTTCATCCTAATTTGATGGTACCCGCTTTTCAAGTCAATTTTAGAGAAAATACAGGATCCATGTAATTCATCTAACATGTCATCAAGCCTAGGAATGGGATGTCTATACTTTACCGTTATGTTGTTGATGGCTCGGCAATCAACACACATCCTCCATGTTCCATCCTTCTTTGGCACAAGTAGCACGGGTACAGCACACGGGCTCATACTCTCATGAATGTAGCCCTTTTCCATCAGCTCATCAACTTGCCTTTAAAGCTCCTTTGTCTCCTCGGGATTGCTTCTATAAGCTGGTCGGTTAGGAATTGAAGCTCCGGGTACGAAATCAATCTGATGCTCTATCCCCCTCAATGGTGGTAATCCGCTAGGAGTATCGTCGGGGAACACATCATCAAACTCCTGCAACAAAACAATAGCAACACTAGGCACAATATGATCAAGATCATTAGTATTAAAGTAAGCCTCTTTGTACACAAGTAAAATCATTGGCTTGTTTGTGAAAAATACAGATCTGACCTCACCCTCTCTAGCTTAAAAATTGGGTTGTTTCTTTAGTTTTTCCACACAATCCTCATCACACTTACTGACTTTCTTCACTCCTCTTGTCTTACCTCCACTCTCGGCCAGATTTGGGTGTTTTTGAGTTGTGGTTGAATGGTTTGATTTGTTTGGAGTGTTGGCCGAATATTTGCTTGTGTTTGGATGGGTGACTGAATGGGTTGTGGTGGTTTGGGTTCTAGCCGAATCTGATGTTCTTCTCCCCCCTTGTTCCTCACCTTGATTTTCTCTCCCCATCGCCTCATGCTCACTTTTTAGCTTTATTTGATCATCATACACCTGTTTGGGTGTAAGAGGTACAAGAGTGATGGTTTTACCATCTTTTACAATGGTATACCTATTTTTAACCCCATCATGAATTGCCTTCCTATCATATTGCCATGGTCTCCCCAACAAGATGTGACTTACTTGCATTGGTACCACGTCGCACAGAACTTCATCAACATATTTCCCAATCGAAAATGGAACCACAACCTGTTTAGTCACTTTCACTTCACCACTATCATTGACCTGAACCTGAAGTGTTCGCCTTATAACAAAGGACTCCTCAACCGGTAACGCTAACTCATCCCCATCACTATCCTCCAATGGTGGCATGCCTTCACAATTAGAACTGTCACTTTCAGATTCCACATCACCATTATCTCTAATCATCATGATTCTCTTGTTTGGACACTCTGAAGCATAATGTCCATGTCCCTGACACCTGAAACATTTAACATCACGAGTGCGCTTAGGTTGAGTTTCAGATTTACCTTTGGCATCAGTAGGGACATCAACTTTAGCCTTTGGTGGTTCAGTTCTAGAAGGACCAAAGGATCTTGGCCGGACAGTACCCTCTCTCTTTAGATTCGGCTTCCAAGATGATGACGAACCCGAATTAAACGCTGGCCGAGCATGCCCCTTCCTAACTTGTCTCTCCACCTTCGTCGCCATGTGAACCATGTCCTCTAGCTCCACATAATGTTGTAGCTCAACCACATTGGCAATGTCCCGATTCAACCCATTAAGAAATCTAGCCATGGTGGCTTCTCTATCCTCAACAACATTAGCCCAAATCATTGCTATCTCCATCTCTTTGTGATATTCATCTACTGTCTTATAACCTTGATTCAGACCTTGGAGCTTCAGATATAAGTCTCTGTAATAGTGGTTTGGCACAAATCGTCTCCTCATTAAGACTTTCATCTCTCCCCAAGTCTGAACGGGTCACTCGCCATTCCTCCTCCTACTTATCACAATCTGATCCCACCAAATCAATGCATACTCCGTAAACTCAATTATCACCAATTTCACCTTTTTTTGTTCAAAATAGCTATGGCAATCAAAAATCCAATCCACCTTTTTCTCCCACTCCAAATAAACCTCAGGATCGTTTTTACCTTGAAAACTAGGAATTTTCAGTTTAATGGTGTCCAAGTCCCCATCCATATCTTCATAAGTGCTAGCCTTGTTCGGTCTAGACCTGATTCCTTGGCCAGGTGATGCAAAATCATAGTCATCTTCACCTCCATCTGCGTTTTCATCAACAAACTCATCAAAATCAGATCTAACATTCCATGCGGCCATACGGACCGTATTTCCCCTGCGATCAGCCCCACTATTCTGTTGCTTTATCAAATTCACCTCATCTTTCAGATCCTTGTATGTCCTAGACAACAGCTCAAGTTGCTGGCCTATGGATCGCAATTGGAAAGCTACGTCAACGTTTTGTGTCGCTAATTCGTTGTTTTCAGATATTTTTTGAATCTGCAAAATTTGGTTAGTAGCACAAAATATATCCTCACACCTCTCGTGTATCACACAAAAACAAATCAAGGCTTTTCACTCTAATAAGCTCACTACGCCGTTTACCTCACAATTTGCTTTCTTTTGGTTCTTTAGGAACTGAAATCAACAAATCAAAGCCAATAGCCTTCGCAGCGCACTCTAAATATAATTTTCAGACTCAAGAATCAATAAATATACTGAAAACAAAGCTAGGATTACAATTTTTGCGAGTAGCAATGCAAATTCGTATGAATTGTGGATGAAACGAAGACACGAAATAAAACAGAAGCGAATGTTAAGGAAAACAATTACTTGACTCCTAGATAATCCAAAAATAGCAGAAAACAAAAATATTTGGACAGAACTAAACAGCAAAAATCATGTTTTGAAACTTGAGGCAAATCTAACCTATTACGCAATTTTACGTAACAGAATTGAAACCCAGACCAAACGATCTCAAAATGACCTCAAATTCAATAATTAGTATTACAATACTATGAAAACACCAAAAATAAATTTATAGGTCGTTCTATAATGTCTAGGTACCCAAACCTCCTGTGTGATCAGTTTGCGGCAGAATTGAACCTCCAATTAAAACCTCCAGAAGCCGATATCAAAATACACTCAAATTCAATATGTGGTGCGATCTCATACCTAGTACATAGAATATGAAGTTTCAAAAGATTCGAAGTTGGTTTGCTTATGTTTCACTAATAGTAGTGTTTCTGCGGCAGAATTGAACCACAAATTAAAACCTCAAACAAACAATATAAGAATAAGCCCAAATTTGATATATGATGCGATCCCACCCCCAATACACTGAATATGAAGTTTAAATTGATTTCGAGGTGGTTTACATATGGTTCACTAAGATTTGTGTTTCTGCGGCAAAATTGAATGATCCTTCAAATTTCAACTAATCACTCTTTTCTCTCTCTCTTTACGCATGCGAGAAAGAGATGCTGTTCATAACTATGCTTCTACCGTTAGGGCGGAAGAGAGTTTTTTCAAACAAAAGGCAAGGATACAATGGCTTAGCTTGGGGGATCAGAATACTAGCTACTTCCACAAATCAGTAAATGGAAGACAGAATAGAAATAAGCTTCTCTCCGTTACAAGGGAGGATGGGGAAGTCGTTGAAGGACACGAGGCAGTCAAATCAGAAGTAATTGCATACTTCCAGCGTGTGTTGGGAGTGAATCAGATGCCTAGGGTCTTGAACGAGGAAGTGATGCAATCGGCAATTAACTGCAAACTGTCTTCGACTCAACAGCATGAACTAGCACAAGAAGTAACAAGGGAGGAGATTAAGAATGCTATGTTTAGTTTGAAAAACAACAAAGCCCCTGGCCCGGATGGCTTCAACGCAGGTTTCTTCAAAAGAATGTGGCATATAGTGGGGGAAGATGTAATCAAAGCTGTTAGCTTCTTCTTTCAGACTCGTAGAATGCTTAAAGAAATGAATGCTACATCCATTTCCCTTATCCCTAAAGTTGCTAATCCTACGAGGTTGACAGATTTTTGTCCTATATCTTGCTGCAATACAGTATACAAATGCATCGTGAAGATTCTAGCTGGGAGAATGAAAGTTGTTTTGCCATCCTTAGTAGGTCCGTATCAGACAGCTTTTATCTCTAGACGGAGAATCAGCGACAATATTCTTTTGTCTCAAGAGCTAATGAAAGGCTATCATAAATCTACGGGTCCTGCTCGTTGTGCTATGAAAGTAGATCTGATGAAGGCTTATGACTCGGTTTGGTGGGATTTCGTTGATGCTACGTTAATAAAAATGGGATTCCCTAGAACAGTCATTGATTGGATCATGGTTTGTGTTACATCATGTCAATTCTCAATCAACGTCAACGGTGAACTTACAGGCTACTTTCAAGGGGGGAGAGGGCTGAGACAAGGTGATCCATTATCCCCATATTTGTTTGTCCTATGCATGGAAATCCTGTCAGGGCTGTTCTGCAGTATGAGTGCCAATCAAAACTTCAAGTTTCATTGGAGATGCAAGAAGGACAGAATTTCTCATCTTTGCTTTGCCGACGACTTGATGATATTCAGCAAAGGGGATGTACACTCAATTCATATGATCAAAAATGTACTCACAAGTTTCAAGATCTATCAGGTCTATATCCAAATCCAAACAAAAGTGACATCTTCTTGAGCGGTGTGTTAGGTGCTGAGAAGGAACAGATTATCAGTATTCTTGGGTTTAGAGAGGGGGAGCTTCCTATGAAATATTTGGGAGTGCCTCTTATCTCGTCCAGACTAAAGGCTGTTGATTGTAAGGGCCTCGTGGATCGAATTACCGCTAAAGTACGACATTGGACCTGCAGAACACTCTCTTTCGCAGGGCGAGTACAACTGATTAACTCAGTTTTATTCTCTATCTAGGTCTATTGGGCATCTCTATTCCTATTACCTGGGCAGGTAGTGAAAAATGTTGAGCAAATTATGAGATCCTTTCTTTGGTCAGGTTCAGATATGAGCACTACTAGGGCTAAAGTGGCTTGGGATCAGGTATGTCTTCCAAAAAAGGAGGGGGGGCTCGGCATAAAAAGGATAACAGAATGGAACAAGATTGCCTTGTTGAAACACATTTGGAACTTGTGCAATGACTCGAATGGCTCAATCTGGTCTACTTGGATCAGATCCAATCTCTTGCGAGGTAGGAATTTCTGGACAATCAAGGCGCCAGGAAGCTGCTCTTGGGCTTGGGGAAAGATTCTAAAGCTGAGATCCTTAGCATGGCCGAAGATGAAGCACATCATCGGAGATGGAATGACAACCTCTCTATGGTTTGACAACTGGCATCCTCACAGCCCGCTCGCTGATACTTACGGTGAAAGATTCATCTATGATTCATGTATGGAACATAACACGAGAGTGAACGTGCTGATTAATAACTTAGAATGGAGAATTCCTATCACTCATGCTCTTGGCTGGCACCCCATTATAGAAGCTATTCCTTCCACCTCTACTCCTAAGGGGCAAAAAGATGAGATTGTTTGGTTGGATTCGCCAAATCAGAGTTTCTCGGTCAAAGTAGCGTGGGAGCAACTAAGAATTCATCGTCAAATGGTTGATTGGCATGACATTGTGTGGTTCAAGAATGCTGTCCCAAGACATGCATTTCTTCTATGGGTGGCTATCCAACGGAAACTCTCAACGCAGGATAGACTCCATCGGTTTGGTATACATGGTCCCAATAGGTGCTCACTCTGTCTCTGCAACAATGAAGATCACAACCACTTGTTCTTTGAATGCTCCTATACGAAAGCATTATGGTGGAATGTTTGTGACAGATGCGACATTCCAAGAATGACAAAAAGCTTGGATGAATGGATTTGATGGGCCACAGTCACTTGGCATGGCAAAAGTTTCGTCAACCTTTCTCGTAAACTGGGTTTCGCAGCTACAGTGTATTGTATCTGGCAAGAACGGAACGCAAGGATCTTTGCAGATGTGTCCAAAACTTGGAATGTGGTTTTTGATCAAATCGAATGTATCATTCGTGATAAGCTTGTTTTGATGAGGAACGTTCAACAAACAGATGAAAACACAAGGATCCAAAGACTTTGGAGGGTCAACAACATGGACTCTTAATTTGATGTTTAGCTGGTTATTTTTGTACCCCTAGCATATCTAGTTGGTCTAAGTTTTTGTTTTGTTATGTGGCTAGCCTGTAGCCATTTGTTGGTTTCGTTTCTGTTCACATTGTAAATCTTGGGTATGCCCATTATATTCTTTGTATCATTTTTTTTTAATACATAAGTCAGCTTACCAAAAAAAAAAAAGCTTTTGGAATCCAAGGATGGATAGATGTGAGAAAAAGTTTTAATTTGATAATTGTGGTTGATTGGTACTAACAATAAAAGTACGTTGTAAAGTACTTGCACATATGTTTCTGGTGTGCACCCCCAACTACAATGCTACTAGGAAATTTATATGATTTGCAAAGTAAAACACTTTTTCCTTGATGTGATATTTTTAAGCAACTTAAATTATTTGGCTGGCATGTTCTTGAATACTAGTGGAGCATTGTTTATGCCCTAGGGGCTTGTCTATAAATGTGTGTACTTTTTGAAAATTTGCATGAGCTAAATTGTTGATGAAGTTGATATGACTCTTGCAATGGTCTGCATGCTTATATCGTTGCATATTCTTTTTATTCTCCTAAGTTTTCACCTAAATTATGATCTGTTTATATTTGGATGTGTCCACAAACTGATGGTTTGGACTCCATAACTATGGATGGTTAGGATAAAAATCTTATATGTTATTTTACATGATGATCCTTATACATGTTTATGATGCCTTAACAAGTTACTAATGATCAGGTGATTAAGGAAGAAAGTTGATATGACGGGGGTTTTTTATGACTATCGATGCTCAAAGTTGAAGTTTATGAATATAATTATGTAGAACAAATCACATTGAGGTAATAAATCTCATGAATGTGCAATTTCCATCACATTGAGTAAAATGAAAAAAACAGAGTTAGAGACTAATTTCACAACAAATATGAAATGACAAAAACAAAAGTCGGAAGCCATAATATCCTTTGCAAAGTCTGAAGTGTTATATGGTGAAGCTAAATTGAAGGGGCAGGAACTAAATGATGCTAACTCATTGGTTGAAGTCATAACACAAGAACTCTAAAGTGAGCTTTGAGTTGTTTCTAGAAACTTGATTTTAATATTTCACTATAAAAGATTTTTTTGACTAGCCGTTCTTCCAGGCATTTATGATAGGATGGATAGACTCATTGGCTGAAGTCACAACACAAGAACTTTGAATTGTGAATCTGCTTTATTGTTTCTTTATGTGATCAAATGACTAGTCTGAGCTTCAATTTTTTGTTCTTGGCTTTTAATGTATTGTTAAACTATTATGTCTTGTAATTAATGTTTTAAATACATTTATCCTGCTTGATTTGCCAGCCGATATCTTTGCTGAAATCCTAGAAGATGATGTTTTGGTCTTGCCCTCATATATACCCGGTAATTACTAAGATAGGTCGTATTACAAGGCTGAACCGTATCATTCCCTCCCTCTTCAAGAAGATTCGCCCTTGAATCTTGAATATAGCGAGCCTCTTGTTTAAACCTTCAGAATTCCCTTAATGATAACACCTTTCTCTAACAACACTGTATAGAAGTAGTGGCTGACAAGAATTTCAAATAAGCACGCCGTACTAACCACTTGCGTATATTCTATGATCTTTAAGCTTCATCGGAAAAAGAGGTACAACGCCAAAAGGATGAAAGATGAAGGAGAGTCGTTGTGGTTGTCATTCAAATGTATGTACACAAGTGGTTAGTACGGCATGCTTATTTGAAATTCTTGTCAGTCACTACTTCTATCCAGTGTTGTTGGAGAAAGGTGTTAGCAATGATGGGATTTCGAAGGCCTACACAAGAGGCTACTGAAGTCGCTATTAATCCTATTCAAGATTGGAGGGTGAATCTTCTTGAAAAGGGAGGGAATGATACGGTTCAGGCCTATGATCCGACCCAAGTAAGGTCAGATTCAAATTTTGGCGTAAAAAGCGCAACAGTCATAATTCTCAATCTGGCTGTTGGATCGGGCTAATATTTTATGTGGAATCTCCAAACATGTTCTACTACCTTGGGTTAAAAATTCAGGTCAATCGGAGTTCAGGAAGGAACCGCAGTACTGGTCAATTGAGGCTGTACGAATTTTGTTATTTACTTCCATTTGACTTGTGGACTCCCTATTTGGTTAGGGTTAACTTTTAAAGAACTATTTAAACTCAAGTAAGCCAAAATTTCAGCAGCTTTGATGATTATTATTCTGAATTTTTCAGTTTTAACGTGTGAGAGTGATTCTTGCATTCTTCAGTTCTTGAACGAGTTGAATCTGACTTATCGGAGATTAACTGGCTTCGTGGCGTCATTCTACTCATTTCAATAGTGTTGGTGCCTTGGGGCAGGTTCCATTGTGTCACCCTCCTATTCAGAATAATATTCATCAAAGCTCTGAAATTTTGGCTTACATGAGTTTAAATAGTTCTTGAAAAATTAACCTTAATGGACCCTTTAGGTGGACTTATATGAGGTCCACTCAAAACTGGCCCAAAACCCTAAACTGAAACCCATAACCTGATCCAAACAAGCCCTGGACCCTAGCTCAAAACGAAGTTTTAATTAAGCCCAAACATTAAAGAAAATAATAAAAATAACTAATCTGTCATTAAATACCACCAGCCCTTCTTTCCTTGTGTAGCTAGGATGAATAAAGAATCCTTATAAGAAAAGGATTTTGAAACATTAATGAATCACCGCCCGCCACACTTATAGATTATATTGCAGCTCATTAAAGATCCTTGTGGAACTAGGAAATTCCCAAAACCAGCTGCCACATCCTTGTAGGAAAAGAATCCTAACCAAATAAGAAGTCCACAAGTCAAATGGAAGTAAATAACAAATATTGCGGTTCCTTCCCGAACTCCGATTGACCTGAATTTTTAACCCAAAGTAGTAGAACATGTTTGGATAGTCCACATAAAATATTAGCCCGATCGAACTGTCAGATTGAGAATTATGACTGTTGCCGTGAACCTGGACTGCTACGCTTTTTACACCAAAATTTGAATCTGACCTTGGGTCGTATCATAGGGCTGAACCGTATCAAGTATAGTATAAACTCTTATTACTCAACTGGAAACCACACACAAAAGAGGTTCCAATTGGATGATTTGTCATTAATAGCTCATTATAAATTGTTAACATGATCATATTAATTATCTTATTTACGTAACACCAAACTTTTAAATATTGTCAGGAATTCATGATGTTAACTTATGTTAACAACAAATCAAGTTCCTTTCATAGCACAGATGTAGGTAATACCATACGGTTGGGCTATGAGAGTGCCAAGCATTTGTTGTACCAAGTGTTATAAACACAAATCTAGATTAACCATTTAACAAGCAAGGTATGAAGAATTAATAAGATAAAAAGATAAGACATGTTAATATTAAACATTATGGTCCATGTTTAGTTTACACTATACTTATTATTACACCATTAGTGCAACCTTTTCACCTTGACATAATAAACTTAGCTAAACATAATGAAGAAGAGAAAGATAAATAAACAAAAGAAGAACATAAATAAGATACAAGTTAACTAAGGAAAGGAAAGGAAATGAAAAGCATAAACAAGATATTAATGAAAGCAAAACTTAAGAATTACAAGAAAAAAAATATAAAGAGAGAAATAAAGAGCATGATCTTGATCTGGACAACCAAGCCCCTAAATGCATGGCAAATGCCTCCTTTTATAGGCCAAAATTCAGAATTATTGATTTGATGACTAATTGTTGAGTGGGTGGCCAACTCTTGACTTGGTGAAAACCTTATCTTCTTGTTTGAATAAAACGAAAATGCTAGCATCAGAACTGGGACCACTTGAAAACATGAAACTGTTAGGAAATTGTCTCAGCTTTCCAAAAAAAAAATTTGAGGTCATTTGGACTTCTATAACTCCAGATATGGGTCAAACACTGAACAGTGTTTGGGCTTCAGGACAGATTCGAACTTCTCCGTTGTTGCTATAATTTGTACTTGCAAACGACCTTCTTAGATCTTGATGTCCACATGAAAGTTGTAAGCCTATGTCTTACTGAATATGTGTAAAAATTTGAGATCATTTTGACATCTAGAACTCGAGATATGACCCAATTACCGAACAGTATTCCAGTTTGGACTGCACCAACATCTCTTTTCTAAATTTGGCCCTCTCTTTTCCTTTGATTTATGTGATAGGCCTGCATTTAAGATGAACATTTATCATATATTAAGGCATTTTATAGTATTAGACTTGTTATTATAAAACATGCTTTAGTTAAGGAGTTATTGATACTTTAAGTGCAAAATGATGATATAAAACCTTGATAAATATGCACTTTTAAGTACTAATCACTAACCATTCGTACAAACCTTGCTTAGTCTTAAATGCAGTTTTTCACTCATCACCCTCTTTCATTCTAATATGATGGTACCCACTTTTTAGGTCAATCTTAGAGAAAATACATGATTCATGTAACTCATCTAGCATGTCATGAAGCCTAGGATTCACATAACTCATCTAGCATGTCATGAAGCCTAGGAATAGGATGTCAATACTTTATCGTTATATTATTGATGGCACGACAATCAACACACATCCTCCATGTTCCATCCTTTTTAGGCACAAGTAGCACTAGCACAACACAAGGACTCATACTCTCACGAATATACCCCTTCATCATCAACTTATATACTTGCCTTTGAAGCTATTTCGTCTCATCGGGTTTGCTTCTATAGGCTGGACGGTTAGGAATCAAAGCTCCGGGCACAAGGTTAATTTGATGTTTAATCCCCCATAATGGTGGTAATCCATTAGGGATGTTTTCAGGGAATACATCATCAAACTCCTGCATCAAAGAAACAACCACGCTAGGAATAGCAGAATCAAGATCGTTAGCATTAAAATAAGCCTCCTTATACACAAGTAAGATCATCGGCTTCTTAATGAAAACACATATCTAATTTGAGATCCTTTTGCATAAAAATTAGGTTGTTTCTTTAATTTTTCCACACTATTATCATCACACAAGGTTACTTTCTTCACTCCTTGGGTTTTACCTCCACTCTCAATTGGTGTAATTAATGATTTAGGCTTACCTGAATCTGATGGTTTTCTCTCACCATTGTCCTCATGTGAATTTTCACTCTTCCCATCCTCACATTCCTTTTTAATACACTTGCTTTGGAGAAAGAGGTACAAGAGTGATGGTTTTACCATCCCTTACAATAGTGAACCTATTTCTAAACCCATCATGAATCACTTTCCGATCAAAGTGCTATGGACGCCCCAAAACTAAGTGACTAGCATGCATTGGGACTACATCACACAAAATCTCATCAAAATACTTCACAATAGCCAATGCAATCAATATTTGCTTAGTAACCCTCACTTTACCACATTCATTCAACCATTGCAATCTATAAGGCATAGGATGCTTAATACAACTCAGATTCAATTTCTTCACAAGAGTATCACTAGCTATATTAGCACAACTACCTCCATCGATTATCATGCTACATACCTTGTTTTGGATATGATATCGAGTGTGAAATATATTTTCCAGTTGCTGATCTACATCATCTTCTTTGATTTGTCTGTTCAGCGAACGCCTTATAACTAAGGCCTCCCTCTCAACAGGATATGCAATCTCATCATCACTACAATCCACCAAAGGTGGCATCTCTTCACTTTCAGATTCAACCTCGCCATTGTCTCTTGTAAGCATAATTCTTCGGTTTGGACACTGAGATGCAATGTGCTCCTTCCCTAAGCACTTAAAGCATTTAATATCTCTATCACGAGTAGGTTGAGATTCAGATTTACCTTTTCCATCCATATGAGTATCCTTTTTGGCCTTAGGTGGTTCGCCTTCACATAAGGCTTTGGTTGGACAGCCCCCTCTCTCTTCAAATTCGGCCTCCATGTTGAGGAAGATGAAGCCGAATTGGTCTGAAAACATATACTGCCACTTCTCTTTATTTGCCTCTCCACCTTCATTGCCATATAGACCATGTCCTCCAATTCCACACAATGTTGTAATTCTACAACATTTGCAATGTCCCTATTCAACCCATGTAGCAATCTAGCCATAGAAGCTTCCCGATCCTCAATCACCTTAGCCCGAATCATGGCAATCTCCATCTCCTTGAAATACTCATCCACGGACCTAGAACCCTGATTCAAACCCTGCAATTTCAGATACAAATCTCTATAATAATGGTTAGACACAAATCACCTTCTCAATAACATTTTCATCTCCTCTCACGATGCTACCAACCTCTCTCCACTCCTTCTACTAATCACATTTTGATCCCACCAAATCAGTGCATAATCTGTCGATTCGATGACAACCAATTTCACTTTCTTTGCCTCCGAATAGTTATGGCAATAAAAAATCCAATCCACCTTTTTCTCCCACTCCAAATATACCTCGAGAATGTATTTACCTTGGAAAGAAGGTATTTTTAGGTTGATAGCATCCAAATCACCATCTAAATCAGCATGTCACCCAACACCACGTAAATTTTCCCTTTGGCTGAATTGGCCCCTAGTTCTATTCCCAAAATCCCTTTGGTTTCTAGGCTGCCAAAAACCTTCCCGATGGTTTATAGCCTCATCCTCAAAACCACCATCATCAATATCATCAATGTCCTCCTCAAAATCATCATAATCAACCATCTTGGCCTTTCGGCCCTACTGCAACTATTTGCATTCCGTTCAGCACCAAGCTTCCTCATGTCTTGGGTGCTTGTACCAGCCACGTTACTATGTTTCTCCACCCTATCAAGTCTGCCACACACGTTCCCCATCACAAAATTCATCCTCTTCATCATTTGCATCATGACTTGCATTTGGAACTTAAGTTCTCCCTCGGGATGAGGTGGTGTGTTGTTTTGATTCGACATGATAGTACCTGTAAAAATTGGCTAGTGGTAAAATAAATATTCAAATATGTATATATGACTCAAGAAGCAATAAAAACTAGAAAACAAGAAAAAACAAAACTGCGATGATAGTCTCGTGAGTAGCAAACGAATACATCCGAAATACAAACAAAACTGAAGACTCGAAAAAAATAGAAACAAAATATAAAAAATATGATGAAACAACACCTAAATATGTTGAATATGTTGACAATTTACTACAAGAAAAGAAGACAATAGAAAGAAAGCGAATTTTAAAAGTTGATGCAAAACAGACTCGTTTATGACGAATTAAGTCCGAATCTAGAACCCAAAGTCAATGATGTTTAATTGAGCTAAAATTTCAGATATAGTGTGATATTATCAACCCAAATAGACAGAATATGAAGTTTGAGCAATTTACAATAAGGTTTGATATACTAACGCAAAAACAATATGAATCAGACGTGATTAGACCCGAAATTGAAAACCAAAGCAAACAATATCCAATTGACCCCAAAACTTAAAATTTTAGGTGATTAGGGCCCCAATAATAAGTATATCAAATTTGATCTAATTCTGAATTGATTTGGTCCAAGTTTCCCTTGTTTAGTTTTCTCCGGTAAAAAACCAATAAACATCTCTTTGAATGATTTTTTTTTTCTTTTTGTTTTCTTTTATTTTTTTTATGCTACTGATATATTTTGGACAGTAACCAAATGAAATAACTTTTTTTTTTATATGCTGCAAAAATCAAGGAGAAAAAGAAATTGGACACTAAGGAATTCTTTTGCGGAAACAACAAGAAGTGAAAATTTCAGAAGGATATAACCTGATTGATGGAGCCAAGCTCTGATATCAAATGATGCAAACCTCATGATCACATGGTCACACAACCCACACGTAAAGACACCAATTCCCGAAAAGCCAAGTAAATCAAGTTTGATAGGAGTGTGACACACCAACACTATTGCAAATGAAGACCCCCACCCAATGAATATTGATTCGCAAATGAGAAGTATAAGAATGATGCCACGAAGATAGTTGTTCTTCGATGAGTTGTTTTCAGTCCTTTAGAGAACCAAGGAAGGGAGATTATCCCACAACACACAACAAGTGCGACAAAGAAGTTTATTGATCTGAAAATTGCGTAACCTTACATGTTTGGTTATGCCTTTATTTATACTGACTCTAGACTTAAAGAAACCCTAATGGACCCCCCTTAGGTGGACTTATATGAAGCCCACTTACAATTGACCCCAATAAGTAATAATAACCCAAAAACTATTATGTGATGTCCTTTTATAATGCAAAATGGATACAAGAATTGTAAATAATTTAAACATAATAACAGATATTTAAAAGAATATTATCACTACTCTTCGTTAATAAGATAAGTGAGTATATTCCTTCCTTTACTCTTTACATACATGATACATCCCTTATTATTTCATCAATTGTATTATCCTTTCTCACACGTCCCAACCTTTCTATCGGAGTTTGTAGGGAACGAAGTTAATACCTTGGCCATGGTTAAATTACTTCGCTTTACCTCGATCATCTTATATAGAAACCACTAACCACGGTCAATTGCATTACTCAAACTCGATCATCCAATTCAGATACCATTAACTGAAGCTAAGTTGTAATACGAAAATCAGTCATACATGTCGGATGCCATTAACCGGAGCTAATCATAATATCCAAACTCGATCATCTATCTTGGATGCCATTAGCCGAAGCTAATCACAATATTCAAACCCAATCATCCAATTTGGATGTCATCAGCCGAAGCTAATCACAATGTCCAAACCCAGTCATCCCTCTCATATACCATTAGCTGAAGCTAATCACAATATCGAAACTCGGTCATCCAATTCGGATGCCATTACTCAGGGCTAATCACAATACCCAATCAAACATTCCATGAACAATTTAGTAGACACAACGAGATAGAACAATTCTTTTATATGACATCATTTTAGAGGTTCGATAATATTTAAGAAAAGGGTGGGGACCACCAACCAGTTTCTCTCATGAGGTGTTCTCGTCTGGTCGAAGGTTTGATCCCGGTCGTATCGCCTACCTAATCAATATATTCACATCCAGTAATTAC
The DNA here is from genome assembly GCA_018804465.1 of Populus tomentosa. Lineage (NCBI taxonomy): Eukaryota > Viridiplantae > Streptophyta > Magnoliopsida > Malpighiales > Salicaceae > Populus > Populus tomentosa. Next base: position 8,717,208 of record CM032005.1, on the reverse strand, counting down.
ATAAACCAATACCATACATATCCTAATAATACACATGTTCACATTCAAGTGTTCCACTCATCATAGAATGATACAATAAAAGTCATCATATCAAGACACTTCTCTTAATTTTAAACGTAGGTCACTTTTGGACATCCTAGTGAGTTAGGTCAAACTAACAACAAAAACATCATGAGAGTTAAATCATTTATCAATGAAAATAAGTCACTGCTGTCACAGAAAATCATTAGTGAAAACTAGGTTGCTGGTGACACAACAATTATGACGATGAAATCATCACGAGAATTAAAAATCATTTTTGACATGGAATTTGTCAACAAAATTAAGTCACTACTATCATGAAAAATCGTCAGGGAAAACTGGATCGCTGGTGACAGAGAAATCATCAACGAAAACTGGGTTGCTGATGACATATAAATCGTCAGCAAAAACGAGGTTGTTGGTGCCACAGAAATCATTAGCAAAAAACTACATCGCTGGTGATACATAAATCATCAACAAAAACAAATTCCAGGATTGACGCGTGGAATCATTAGCGAACTCAACCCCTATTGACTTAGAAATCGTCAACGAAAACTGAGTCACTGTCAACCTAGAAATCATTAACGAAGACAAATTCCATGGTTGACACTTGAAATCATCAACGAACACAATCCACTGTTGACTAAAAAATCATCAACGAAAACAAATTCCATGGATGATGCATGGAATCATCAGTGAACACAACCATTGTTGACTCAAAAATTGTCAATGAAAATTGAGTCGCTGCTAACCTAGAAATCATCAATGAAAACAAATTTCATTGTTAACGCTTGGAATCATCAACGAACATAATCCATCGTTGACTCACAAATCATCAGCAAAAATTGAGTCGTTGTTGACCTAGAAATCATCAACGAAAACTATATTGCTGCCAATTCAGAAATTGTCAGCGACAATTGAGTCATTTTTTGTTTTACTTTTTCCTTAGATTAAGCGTAAGATATAAGCTAAGCTTTTCCCCTTATCAACGTACCCCAATCTAGTTGGATATAAAAAGTCACCAAATCACATCCAATTTATCACATAGTTGTCAAGCAATACGCAACCAAGTCTCAAAATGTATATTTTCCAAAGGTTCTCCTAACTATCAATTCAAGACCGACACCTAACTATCAATATATATTTTCCAAAGGTTCTCCTAACTATCAATATACAAGTCTCAAAATGTATATTTTTGCTCTTGGCTTTTAATGTATTGTTAAACTATTATGTCTTGTAATCAATGTTTTAAATCTATTTATCTTGCCTGATTTGCCAACCGAAATGTTTTAAATATCACTGAGAAACAGGAGGAACTCTAGAAAAGGCAAGCTGAACCTGAGCAAGTGACGAGGGACTATACTACTGGATTTTATTGCATTGATAAATTTTTGTAATTGATTGTAAGGAACTAAATTTGTAGTCTAGACCCATTATACTTTGGGTGCAAAGACCATTAAAAGACCACAACTGGAAATGTTCGCCATACATAGTGAACTACTACTCTACAACTTAATGTTGAGAGTTGTAGGAATGTGGTCTATATAAATCTATCTAGAATGACATATATATTCTTTACATAGGATAACAGGCCCAAAGAGCACTTCTAAAATTGTGATTTCTCATCTTTAGAGGTATCAGTTCGCTGATTTGGTGTTAAATTATTCATGTTTTTGCCGTTGTAATTTGTGGAATGATTTCCTTGAGGCATAACATGTTTTGACAATACATTTCTATTTCAACTCGATTTAGGAGGAGCTCACATCTTTACGTGCAAAAGTCATTGCACTAGAGCATGATCTTCATAAATCTTGTCAAGAGGCTTCTAAGAATCATGATCTCTGCTAGCAGTTAGAAAATGTATAGTTTTGCCATTACTTTATGGATTTTGGTTATCCACTATGGCTAATAATCTTTTATTTTATTTGCACCGTAAATTGAAGGAATTGAATTCAGTTTAAGAGCATTTTTGGGGTTTTTTTTTTGTTGCTCAACTTTGTGGTTTGGTTTAATCTGTTGTTTTTTTCCTGGTGGTGTCCTACTTTCAGGAATATGATGTATCGGGTATCCCATTAGTAATATATATTTTTTATTTGCTTACCATGTTCCAAGTTTGAGGGTTCACTTGGATTGAGCTAATGGCAGTTGGGTTTCTTGAAAGAAGAGGGTTTCTTGATTATTTTAAGTGCTTTTCTCAACAAGGAAACATTATCATTAATATCTTATGTTTTGTTGGTCAAGTTGTGGAATTGCTGCTTTCATTAGGGAAAAGTGAGAGGGGCTTGGCTATCATGTGCTTGAAAAGCATATTGTGCTGGACTGGTAAGAGAGTGTGTGTTTGGTGTGTAAGGATTTTCTTATCCAAAACATGGATAGCGCAACCCCATTGATGCGGACCAGCCCAGAAACACCAGCAAGGACCCATTACATGTTCCAAATGGACCGATGACACGGTCCAAGACAAAGACATTGAAAGACGCATTGAATGCATTGGTTTTAAAGGTTTCCACCAAGTCAGAATTGGAAGATCCATTGGAGTATCAAGAGGAAATCCTAGTACATCTTATCCATGTGCAAGAGGGGTCCAATACAACCTTATTTGGGCCATGAGATAAGGGCTTTATTTTATTTTGTTAGCTACAGCCCAAGGCTTGTTTGGGCTTAATTCATACTTTGTTTTAAGCTAGGATCCAAGGCTTGTTTGGATTAAGTTATGGGCTTTTCATTTTAGGGTTTTGGGCTAATTTTGAGTGGACCTCATATAAGTCCACATAAAGGGTCCATTAGGGTTAACTTTTCAAGAACTATTTAAACTCATGTAGGCCAAAATTTCGGCAGCTTTGATGATAATTACTTCTGAATTTTTCAGTTTTAACGTGTGAGAGTGATTCTTGCATTCTTCAGTTCTTGAACGAACTGAATCTGACTTATCGAAGATTAACTGGCTTCGTGGCGTCATTCTACTCATTCCAATAGTGTAGGTGCCTTGGGGCAGGTTTCCATTGTGTCGCACTCATATCAGACCTATTTTGGCTTTCCGGGATCAGATCTCAATCTTGATTGTGGGTTGCGTGACCACGTAATCACGAGGTTCGCATCAGTTGGTATCAGAGCTAGGCTCCGAAACAAGGTCATATCTCTGTTATTTTCGTTTTTTTTTTTTAGTGTCCCTTAAGTTTTTCAGTGTTTGCATACATCTTCTTGTTCTTCGTGTCTGTGTCATCTAAGCAAAAAAAAAAAAAAAAAAGTTTATATTTCATCTTGTTGCTGTCTCTAATCATATCAGTTTGTTAAAAAGAAAAAAAAAATCAGAAAGAAATAGAGAAAAGAGTGATTAGTTGAAATTTGAAGGATCATTCAATTTTTGCCGCAGAAACACAAATCTTGGTGAACCATAAGCAAACCACCTCGGAATCAATTTAAACTTCATATTCTGTCTATTGGGGGTGGGATCGCATGATATATAAAAGTTGGGCTTATTCTGATATTATTTGCTTGAGGTTTTAATTCGAGTTTCAATTCTGCCGCAAAACACTACTCTTAGTGAACCCTAGGTAAAACACCTTGGAATGTATTGAAACTTCATATTCTGAGTATTGGGTATGCGATTGCACCACATATTAAATTCGGGATTATTTTGATATCGGCTTCTGGAGGTTTTAATTGGAGGTTCAATTCTGCCGCAAACTGATCATACAAGGGGTTTGGGTACCTAGACATTATAGAACGACCTATAAATTGATTTTTGGTGTTTGCATAGTATTTTAATACTAAATATTGAATTTGAGGTTATTTCGAGATCGTTTGGTCTGGGTTTCAATTCTGTTACGTAAAATTGTGAAATAGGCTAGATTTGCCTCAAGTTTCAAAACATGATCTTTGTTGTTTAGTTTTGTCCAAATATTTTTGTTTCTGCTATATTTGGATTATCTAGGAGTCAAGTAATTGTTTTCTTAACATTCGCTTCTGTTTTATTTCGTGTCTTCGTTTCGTCCACAATTCGTACGAATTTGCATTGCTACTCGCAAAATCGTAATCCTAGTTTTTGTTTTGCTTTGTTTTCAGTATATTTATTGATTCTTGAGTCTGAAAATTATATTTAGAGTGCGCTGCGAAGGCTATTGACTTTGATTTGTTGATTTCAGTTCCTAAAGAACCAAAAGAAAGCAAGTTGTGAGGTAAAAGGCGTAGAGAGCTTAGTAGAGTGAAAAGCCTTAATTTTTGTTTTGTGTGATACACGAGAGGTGTGAGGATATATTTTGTGCTACTAACCAAATTTTGCAGATTCAAAGAATGTCTGAAAACAACGAATCGGCGACACAAAACGTTGACGTAGCTTTCCAATTGCGATCCATAGGCCAGCAACTTGAGCTGTTGTCTAGGACGTACAAGGATCTGAAAGATGAGGTGAATTCGATTAAGCAACAGAATAGTGGGGCTGATCGCTGGGAAAATACGATCTGTATGGCCGCACGGAATGTCAAATCTGATTTTGAAGAGTTTGTTGATGAAAACGCAGATGGAGGTGAAGATGACTTTGAGTTTGCATCAGCTGGCCATGGAATCAGGTCTGGACCGAACAGGGCTAGGAGGAATGTGAATTTTCGTAACATGGGCACTTATGAAGACATGGATGGGGACTTAGACACCATTAAACTGAAAATTCCTAGCTTTCAAGGTAAAAACGATCCTGAGGCTTATTTGGAGTGGGAGAAAAAGGTGGATTGGATTTTTGATTGCCATAGCTATTCTGAACAAAAAAAGGTGAAATTGGTGATAATTGAGTTTATGGAGTATGCATTAATTTGGTGGGATCAGATTGTGATCAGTAGGAGGAGGAATGGTGAGCGACCCGTTCAGACTTGGGGGGAGATGAAAGTCTTAATGAGGAGACGATTTGTGCCAAACCACTATTACAGAGACTTATATTTGAAGCTCCAAGGTCTGAATCAAGGTTATAAGACAGTAGATGAATATCACAAAGAGATGGAGATAGCAATGATTCGGGCTAATGTTGTTGAGGATAGAGAAGCCACCATGGCTAGATTCCTTAATGGGTTGAATCGGGATATTGCTAATGTGGTTGAGCTACAACACTATGTGGAGCTAGAGGATGTGGTTCATATGGCGACGAAGGTGGAGAGACAACTTAGGAAAGGGCATGCTCGGTCAGCATTTAATTCGGGTTCGTCATCATCTTGGAAGCCGAATCTAAAGAGAGAGGGTACTTTCCGGTCAAGATCCTTTGGTTCTTCTAGAACTGAACCACCAAAGGCTAAAGTTGATGTCCCTACTGATGCCAAAGGTAACTCTGAAACTCAACCTAAACATACTCGTGATGTTAAATGTTTCAGGTGTCAGGGACATGGACATTATGCTTCAGAGTGTCCAAACAAGAGAATCATGATGATTAGAGATAATGGTGATGTGGAATCTGAAAGTGACAATTCTGATTGTGAAGGCATGCCACCATTGGAGGATAGTGATGGGGATGAGTTAGCATTACCGGTTGAGGAGTCCTTGGTTATAAGGCGAACACTTCAGGTTCAGGTCAAAGAAGATGATACTAATGAACAAAGGGAGAACATCTTCCATACGCGTTGTTACGTACAAAGAAAGGTGTGTGGTTTAATTATAGATAGTGGAAGCTGTGTTAATGTTTGCAGTGCCACCCTTGTTAGTAAACTGAATTTGTGTACTGCTAAGCATGCTAAACCATATAGATTGCAATGGCTGAATGATAGTGGTGAAGTGAAAGTGACTAAACAGGTTGTGGTTCCATTTTCGATTGGGAAATATGTTGATGAAGTTCTGTGCGACGTGGTACCAATGCAAGCCAGTCACATCTTGTTGGGGAGACCATGGCAATATGATAGGAAGGCAATTCATGATGGGGTTAAAAATAGGTATACCATTGTAAAAGATGGTAAAACCATCACTCTTGTACCTCTTACACCCAAACAGGTGTATGATGATCAAATAAAGCTAAAAAGTGAGCATGAGGCGATGGGGAGAGAAAATCAAGGTGAGGAACAAGGGGAGAGAAGACCATCAGATTCGGCTAGAACCCAAACCACTACAACCCATTCGGCCACCCATCCAAACACAAGCAAATATTCAGCCAACACTCCAAACAAATCAAACCATTCGACCACAACTCAAAAACACCCAAATCTGGCCGAGAGTGGAGGTAAGACAAGAGGAGTGAAGAAAGTCAGCAAGTGTGATGAGAATTGTGTGGAAAAACTAAAGAAACAACCCAATTTTTATGCTAGAGAGGGTGAGGTCAGATCTGCATTTTTCACTAACAAGCCAATGATCTTACTTGTGTACAAAGAGGCTTACTTTAATACTAATGATCTTGATCATATTGTGCCTAGTGTTGCTATTTCTTTGTTGCAGGGATTTGATGATGTGTTCCCCGACGATACTCCTAGCGGATTACCACCATTGAGGGGGATAGAGCATCAGATTGATTTCGTACCCGGAGCTTCAATTCCTAACCGACAAGCTTATAGAAGCAATCCCGAGGAGACGAAGGAGCTTCAAAGGCAAGTTGATGAGCTGATGGAAAAGGGCTACATTCGTGAGAGTATGAGCCCGTGTGCTGTACCCGTGCTACTTGTGCCAAAGAAGGATGGAACATGGAGGATGTGTGTTGATTGCCGAGCCATCAACAACATAACGGTAAAGTATAGACATCCCATTCCTAGGCTTGATGACATGTTAGATGAGTTACATGGATCCTATATCTTCTCTAAAATTGACTTGAAAAGTGGGTACCATCAAATTAGGATGAAAGAAGGTGATGAGTGGAAAACAGCATTTAAGACTAAGCATGGTTTGTATGAATGGTTAGTAATGCCGTTTGGACTTACAAATGCACCTAGTACGTTTATGCGTTTAATGAATCATGTGTTGCGTGCATTCATAGGTAAGTTTGTGGTTGTGTATTTTGATGACATTTTGATATATAGCAAGAACTTAACTGAGCATCTTGATCATTTGCGTAATGTACTTAGTGTGTTGCGTAGTGAGAAATTGTATGCTAATCTTAAAAAGTGTGCCTTTTGCATGGAGAAAATTGTGTTTCTTGGCTACGTTGTAACTGCACAGGGTATCAAGATGGATGAGGAGAAAGTTAAGGCCATCCGGGATTGGCCTACACCCAAATCGGTAAGTGAGGTAAGGAGTTTTCATGGGTTAGCTAGTTTTTACAGGCGTTTTGTGAAAGATTTCAGCACAATAGCTGCGCCCTTGAATGAAGTTGTTAAAAAGTCGGTTGGGTTTAGATGGGGGGAGGAACACGAGTTGGCTTTTGTTTTTTTGAAAGACAAATTATGTTCTGCACCTGTTTTGGCTTTACCTGACTTTACGAAAGCATTTGAAATAGAATGTGATGCGTCTGGAATAGGAATAGGTGCTGTTTTGATGCAGGATCGGAGACCTATTGCGTATTTCAGTGAGAAGTTAAGTGGAGCAACCTTGAACTATCCAACTTACGACAAAGAACTCTATGCATTGGTAAGAGCACTTGAGACATGGCAGCATTACTTGTGGCCAAAAGAGTTCGTAATCCATTCGGATCATGAGTCCTTGAAACATCTAAAAGGACAAGGTAAGTTGAATAGGAGGCATGCAAAATGGATTGAATTCATTGAAACTTTCCCTTACGTAATCAAGTATAAGCAAGGGAAAGAGAACATCGTAGCTGATGCACTCTCGCGCAGGTATGTTCTTTTACACACCATGAATACTAGATTGTTAGGTTTTGAATATGTGAAGGAATTGTATGATAATGACTCTGACTTTGCTGAGATTTATAATGCATGTGGACATTCGGCTTTCAGTAAGTTTTATTTGATGGATGGTTATTTGTTCAAAGAGAATAGATTGTGTGTTCCTGCTAGTTCTTTGCGTGAATTGCTTGTTCGTGAAGCACATGGGGGTGGTTTAATGGGTCACTTTGGGGTTGCGAAAACCTTGGATGTATTGCATGAGCATTTCTATTGGCCAAAGATGAAAAGAGATGTGCAACGAATTTGTGAACAGTGCATTGCTTGTAGAAAGGCAAAATCTAGAGTACAACCGCATGGACTATATACACCACTACCTGTGCCTACTGAACCTTGGGTAGATATCTCTATGGACTTTGTTTTAGGTTTACCTAGGTCAAAGAAAGGTAGAGACTCTATCTTTGTTGTGGTTGATAGGTTTTCTAAAATGGCGCATTTCATTGCATGCCATAAAACAGATGATGCATCTCATATCGCAGACTTGTTCTTTAGAGAGATTGTACGTTTGCATGGCATTCCTAAGAGTATAGTGTCAGATCGTGATGTTAAGTTCCTTAGTTACTTTTGGAAGACCTTATGGGGAAAGTTGGGAACTAAACTCTTATTTTCGACAACATGCCATCCTCAAACAGATGGACAAATTGAGGTAGTGAATAGAACATTATCCCAACTTTTACGTGCTGTAATTCAAAAGAATTTGAAAAGTTGGGAAGAATGTTTGCCTTTTGTTGAGTTTGCTTATAATAGAACTGTGCATTCAACTACTACTTTTTCTCCTTTTGAAATTGTTTATGGTTTTAATCCACTAACTCCTATGGACTTAATTCCTTTACCTTGTGAAGAAAGGGTAAGTTTAGATGGTGAAAAGAAGGCAAAGATGGTGAGAGAACTCCATGAGGGAGTTCGACTACAAATAGAGAAAAAGAACAGACTTTACGCTTCTAAAGCAAACAAGGGACGTAAACTGGTTGTTTTCCAACCTGGTGATTGGGTATGGGTGCACATGCGTAAGGAACGATTTCCTAACCAAAGGAAATCAAAATTACAGCCTCGTGGTGATGGTCCTTTTCAGGTTTTAGAGAGAATCAATGACAACGCATACAAAATTGACCTTCCAGGTGAGTATAGTGTTAGTGCTACCTTTAATGTTGCTGATCTTACTTTGTTTGACACAGATTTTGATTCGAGGTCGAATCCTTTCGAGGAGAGAGGGGACCAACTGATGCGAACCTCGTGATCACGTGGTCACGCAACCCACAATCAAGATTGAGATCTGATCCCGGAAAGCCAAAATAGGTCTGATATGAGTGCGACACAATGGAAACCTGCCCCAAGGCACCTACACTATTGGAATGAGTAGAATGACGCCACGAAGCCAGTTAATCTTCGATAAGTCAGATTCAGTTCGTTCAAGAACTGAAGAATGCAAGAATCACTCTCACACGTTAAAACTGAAAAATTCAGAAGTAATTATCATCAAAGCTGCCGAAATTTTGGCCTACATGAGTTTAAATAGTTCTTGAAAAGTTAACCCTAATGGACCCTTTATGTGGACTTATATGAGGTCCACTCAAAATTAGCCCAAAACCCTAAAATGAAAAGCCCATAACTTAATCCAAACAAGCCTTGGATCCTAGCTTAAAACAAAGTATGAATTAAGCCCAAACAAGCCTTGGGCTGTAGCTAACAAAATAAAATAAAGCCCTTATCTCATGGCCCAAATAAGGTTGTATTGGACCCCTCTTGCACATGGATAAGATGTACTAGGATTTCCTCTTGATACTCCAATGGATCTTCCAATTCTGACTTGGTGGAAACCTTTAAAACCAATGCATTCAATGCGTCTTTCAATGTCTTTGTCTTGGACCGTGTCATCGGTCCATTTGGAACATGTAATGGGTCCTTGCTGGTGTTTCTGGGCTGGTCCGCATCACCCATACATCGAGCCCCTCTCAGTTCGAAAATTAATTGTGATGTTAAGTTTGTTTTTCATTGTGATTATATATATATATAATCTTATTTATTTGTTGTCTCCCTATTATATAATATAGTGATGAGTGTTTTAAATTTCTTGAGTGATGAGTATTTTAAATGTAACGACCCAACCTTTTCAAGGCTAAAGCCGCTGGAATTTTTTTTTTTTTTTTTTTTTCATCATCTCGACTTATTCATCATTTCCATTTTTTTTTCTGTTCTATTCTCGTATTACCACGAGTTCATACATTATAATTCGTAATCCATTTCAATATTTAATTACTAGTTTTTACAAAAGGAATCGAATGACTAATTAAGTGATTTACATGTTCGTTCATGCAGAACTCATATCACCCATAATATACGAGTATATAATTCTTTTTCGAATGTGTGTGCCACGAAATGAATCTCCTGATGCCCCATATTGGTATGATGTCCCTGTTCCAACACAAGGTAATTTTAAGCATTATAGACCATTGAAGAAATATAGTAAAACAAGATTAAAGTCACATTTCATTCATGGACCAAAAAGCATAATTCTTTAATTTCCCTTTACTTATGTCAACACAAACACCACCGTTAATAATCCGTCAATTAACGAGACAATTTCAATACTCAAACCCGATCATTCCTCTCGAATGTCGTTAGCCGAATTAATGTCTTTCTTTGGTTAAAGCATAACTAGTAGAATGCTTTCATATACTTAGTATATAGGAAACGTAGTATACATGACCACATTAGTTCTTCTTAAAACTAACTCATAAACTCAAATCCGACAATCCTCTTTGGAGGCCATTAGTCGAAGTCAATCATTTCTTCATCTTGCTATCCACTAGGGTGCCATTAACCGTTTCTTCTTCTTCTTCCTTTTCTCTTCTTCTTCTTCTTCCTTTTCTTTTTCTTTTTACATCACGGTCATCCCTTAGGATGCAATTAGCTGAAGCTAGTCATTTCTTCATCCTGATTATCCATTTAGAATGCTATTAGCCAAAGGTAGTAATTTCATTATCTCGATTATCCATTTAGGATGTCATCAGTCGTAATTAATCATTTGTTCACCTTGACTATCCACCTAGGATGTTATTAGTCGAAGCTAGTAATTCATACATCTCGGTTATCCATTTAGGATGCCATATACCAAAGCTAATCATTTATTCATTCTGGTAATTCATATATGGTGCCATTACCATAGCAATTCATTTACTCATTCTGGTAATTCATCTATGGTGTCATTACCATAGTTAAATTTGCCATTTACCAAAGCTAATCATTTATTCATTTTGGTAATACATCTATGGTGCCATTACCATAGCTAATCATTTATTCAGCTCGATGATCCCTTTAGGATGCCATTTATCAAATGTAAATCATTTATTCATTTTGGTAATTCATTTATGGTGTCATTACCATGGCTAATCATTTATTAATCTGATAATTCATCTATGATGTCATTACCATAGTTATCCATTTAGGATGCCACTTACCAAAACTAAGCATTTATTCATCCCAATCATACTTTGGATGCCCATAGTCAGAGCTAATCAATTGTTTACCCCTGACATCCCTTCGGATGTCATTAGCCAAAACTAATTAATCGTTTGTTCCGGTCATCCACTCGGATGCCATTAGCCGAAGCCAATCAATCGTTTGTTCCGGTCATCCACTCGGATGCCATTAGCCGAAGCTAATCATTGTTTTATCAAACAATTCATGACAATTTGACATTCCTTGCAACATCAAAGTAAACCCTTGGGGATACTTGTACCACCGTTTCCTAGTAATTTATCATTCCGTAACACGATGATAGATCCCTTTGTAATGCAAAAACCAAACATCCCACAACAGTTTAGCATTCAATATAACACAACACAACAGTACCCTTTGTATCATTCATCCAACCATTCTTGACAGTTAACGTTCAATGCAACATCATAATAAATCCCCAGTAATACTCACACCACCATTCGTGGTAATTAACCATCAATACGATACAATGATAGGTCTTTCATAACACTCATACAATCAATAAATGATAGATCCTTGGTAACACATTCATCACGATTACATTCAATATAATAAAATAGTAGATCTCTCATAATACTCATACAATCATTCATCACCATTACATTCAATAAGAATACAAAAGTAGATTCTTTGTACGACACATACTACCATTCATTAGTAGCTCAAATTCATAACAGCCCCCAACATCACATTCGGTTTAGTATTCATCACAACTCAATAAGATGTTCACCTCAAAAGGGTCAGTTTAGAACTCTAACATTTTCACCATTGTTTCAACATTCATTAAGAACTTGTTCGACATTTCATAGTCATTTCGACAATCATCAAGAATTTAATCCAACTCTTCTTCGTCATTTCTTCTTACAACAAGGATTTAATAACATATCATCACAAGTTAACCATTTCAAAACATAAACATCAAAATGAGAAAAAGGTGGAAACCACCTACCTGCTCCACTTGTGGTCTGTCCTTGTCCTGGCAATGGTCCGATTCCGGCCACAACACCTAAGACACCAAAGACCACAATCAATTCATTTATATCTTCGATTCACATTCATCCCACTTATTTCAAGAATTCATATGTTCACATTCAAGTGTTCCACATTTTACACCATCATACTATGAGATTGTTACTAGAATTTAAGTCATTTCTGCCTTGTAGAAATCGGCAGCGAGGCAGTTTCTGGCTGCCGATATCTGAATCGGCAGCGACGCAGTTTCAGGCTGCCGATATTGGAATCCTTTTTAATGCCTAAAAACATATATCCATTAAATCAACGAACTCAATGTCCCTTCATCCAAATTTCAAAACTTCCCTAACACATTTTACAACACAATTAATCTATAACAACACTAATAACAAGAGCACATTTTACCATTATATCTTACATAAACCCTACACCCACATAATTCTAATTTCATCAAAACATGTAATTAAATCAAGCTTCCTAAATGTTTTACTAAGACTAGCAATAGATTCAAATAGAAACAACTCATCCACCTTTGATTATTTCCTTGAACTCAACGGTCAGAATATATATCATTGTGTTGTGTACAATATATCTCAAAATCAGAATCATCGAACGGTTGGATCTCCATAGATCTGAATAAAACCGAACTAACCTGAAAATGGACGAGCTACTGTTCAACATGAACCAAACCTTGCCGGAGAGTGAGTTTCCGATCTCCACCGTCCAGAATGTAGGTCACATCTAGATGCAGCACATATCCAAAAATAGGCACGATCCAACGGTGGAAGAGAGAGACATTGGCCGGCGACCAAAACTGCCCTGCAGGTATATTTCCTTTTGTTTTCCAGGACACTTCCGATGATGATGGCTGCTCAATGGATTATGTTCCTTCAAATCCCTCCGGTCCGTTTATATATGAGTGTGAGAAGAACCATATATCCAAATATCAACATGATCCAACGGTGGATGCAAGAGATATGGCCACCGAAGCATTATTGGTTCATCCAAATCCTGCACCTCTATGTAACCGAATTCTCTATTGTCCTCCCTTCATCCAAATTTCAAAACTTCCCTAACACATTTTACAACACAATTAATCTATAACAACACTAATAACAAGAGCACATTTTACCATTATATCTTACATAAACCCTATACCCACACCATTCTAATTTCATCAAAACATGTAATTAAATCAAGCTTCCTAAATGTTTTACTAAGACTAGCAATAGATTCAAATAGCAACAACTCATCCACCTTCGATAATTTCCTTGACCTCAATGGTCAGAATATATATCATTGTCTTGTGTACAATATATCTCAAAATCAGAATAATCCAACGGTTTGATCTCTACAGATTTGAATAAAACCGAACTAACCTGAAAATGGACGAGCTACTGTTCAACATGAACCAAACCTTGCCGGAGAGTGCGTTTCCGATCTCCACCGTCCAGAATGTAGGCCACACCTAGGCGCAGCACATATCCAAAAATAGGCACGATCCAACGGTGGAAAAGAGAGAAATCGGCCGGCGACCAAAACTTCCCTGCAGGTATATTGCCTTTTGTTTTCCAGGACACTTCCGATGATGATGGATGCTCAATGGATTATGTTCCTTCAAATCGCTCCGGTCAGTTTATAGAGGAGTGTGAGAAGAACAATATATCCAAAACTCAATATGATCCAACGGTGGATGCAAGAGATATGGCCACCGAAGCAGTATTGGTTCATCCAAATCCTGCACCTCTATGTAACCGAATTCTCTATCGTCTCTCACCCCTTTTCGTTTTTCTTTCTCTTTTTTTTTTTTTTTAATCTGGTGCCTTTGCTGTTTTTAAAGGCACCATTGTTTTGCTAATTACCTTTATGTCCCTCATTTATGTATTTATATATTATTTGTTTTTTTTTTCATGGAAACCATCCGGTTTGTTTCTGCTTAAATCGTTAGTCTTTACCAAACTCTCATTGGGATGATATCTTTCACCAACGTAGGAAAACATATTAATAGACTTCATGCAAAATTCCATCCCAATCCGACGATTGGATTGAGAGCTCTGCTTTCTAATGTAAAATTGGTCAGTTTATGACTTTTCATCAACTATCCAAATTTTCTTGTTCAATCTTCACATAAAATAATATCAATTATCCTTCTAAACCTTTAAGGTCATTTTATTATTTTGGAATATATTCATTTTGTCATTTCTCTCATTATTTTATTCATCAAAACACGTTACCAGTTTCTTTGTCTTTATGAATTCTAAAACAAAATTCATTTTATGGAGGTCATCCCCTCCATTATATGTCACTTTCAGTCTTACGTTTACATGGCAGGTTATACATCCGCATATTTAAATCATAAATTTTCTAGGGTTTCACATTAAATATATATAGTTCTAAAGAAAAATTGCTTGCCTTTAAACCAAGGGTATTTTTTATCTTTTCATACAATAATTAGTCATTAGTATAGGGGTATTTTTGTCTTTTCAATATGTTTATGAATAGTAAAAGAACCAAAATACCCTTAGGATAAAAAAACTCTACATTGTAGGGCAAGGGTGTTGTCTTTTTCTTTTTTAGAATATAGTAAGATTACATATATGACTTGAAGGATAAAAAAATTACGCAATTGAAACAAGGGTTTTAGTGTCTCTTTCTGATAGTTTTTTTTTTTTTTGTAATTATTGGTTTGGTTGAGAGTTGTTATGTAATTTAGCATTTAATTCATGATTTTTAAATGCAAAAAGTTGTTGGTGCATGGTCGGCATTGTGCATTTTGGATGACGTGTGCACCATCTCCCGGTGGTGTAAATAAGCTTATGCTGTCTCATTTGGTTTCATAAGGTATTTGGTGTTTTATGTACTGTTTGTTTTAAATTTCCACCCGCACAAAAATGACTAGCTTATAGCTAGCTTCCTCCTTGACGAATCAGGTTCCTAAGGGTTTTTCATATAATAATAATAATAATAATAATAATAATGTACTTAATAAAAAGTAAATACCTATAGATTCCATAAGGTTGATTTTTCATGATTTTTAAAATTATTTATCACTCAAAAGTTGACATAGCTTTCCAATTGCGATCCATAGGCCAGCAACTTGAGCTGTTGTCTAGGACGTACAAGGATCTGAAAGATGAGGTGAATTCGATAAAGCAACAGAATAGTGGGGCTGATCGCCGGGGAATTACGGTCCGTATGGCCGCACAGAATGTCAGATCTGATTTTGATGAGTTTGTTGATGAAAACGCAGCTGGAGGTGAAGATGACTATGATTTTGCATCAGCTGGCCAAGGAATCAGGTCTAGACCGAACAGGGCTAGGAGGAATGTGAATTTTCATGGCATGAGCACTTATGAAGATATGGATGGGGACTTGGACACCATTAAACTGAAAATTCCTAGCTTTCAATGTAAAAACGATCCTGAGGTTTATTTGGAGTGGGAGAAAAAGGTGGATTGGATTTTTGATTGCCATAGCTATTCTGAACAAAAAAAGGTGAAATTGGTGATAATTGAGTTTACGGAGTATGCATTGATTTGGTGGGATCAGATTGTGATCAGTAGGAGGAGGAATGGCGAGCGACCCGTTCAGACTTGGGGGGAGATGAAAGTCTTAATGAGGAGACGATTTGTGCCAAACCACTATTACAGAGACTTATATCTGAAGCTCCAAGGTTTGAATCAAGGTTATAAGATAGTAGATGAATATCACAAAGAGATGGAGATAGCAATGATTCGGGCTAATGTTGTTGAGGATAGAGAAGCCACCATGGCTAGATTTCTTAATGGGTTGAATCGGGACATTGCCAATGTGGTTGAGCTACAACATTATGTGGAGCTAGAGGACATGGTTCATATGGCGACGAAGGTGGAGAGACAACTTAGGAAGGGGCATGCTCGGCCAGCGTTTAATTCAGGTTCGTCATCATCTTGGAAGCCGAATCTAAAGAGAGGGTACTGTCCGGCCAAGATCCTTTAGTCCTTCTAGAACTGAACCACCAAAGGCTAAAGTTGATGTCCCTACTGATGCCAAAGGTAAATCTGAAACTCAACCTAAACGTACTCGTGATGTTAAATGTTTCAGGTGTCAGGGACATGGACATTATGCTTCAGAGTGTCCAAACAAGAGAATCATAATGATTAGAGATAATGGTGATGTGGAATCTGAAAGTGATAGTTCTGATTGTGAAGGCATGCCACCATTGGAGGATAGTGATGGGGATGAGTTAGCGTTACCGGTTGAGGAGTCCTTGGTTATAAGGCGAACACTTCAGGTTCAGGTCAAGGAAGATGATACTAATGAACAAAGGGAGAACATCTTCCATACACGTTATGTACAAAGCAAGGTGTGTGGTTTAATTATAGATAGTGGAAGTTGTGTTAATGTTTGTAGTGCCACCCTTGTTAGTAAACTAAATTTGTGTACTGCTAAGCATGCTAAACCATATAGATTGCAATGGCTGAATGATAATGGTGAAGTGAAAGTGACTAAACAGGTTGTGGTTCCATTTTCGATTGGGAAATATGTTGATGAAGTTCTGTGCGACGTGGTACCAATGCAAGCAAGTCACATCTTGTTGGGGAGACCATGGCAATATGATAGGAAGGCAATTCATGATGGGGTTAAAAATAGGTATACCATTGTAAAAGATGGTAAAACCATCACTCTTGTACCTCTTACACCCAAACAGGTGTATGATGATCAAATAAAGCTAAAAAGTGAGCATGAGGCGATGGGGAGAGAAAATCAAGGTGAGGAACAAGGGGAGAGAAGAACATTAGATTCGACTAGAACCCAAACCACCACAACCCATTCAGCCACCCATCGAAACACAAGCAAATATTCGGCCAACACTCCAAACAAATCAAACCATTCGACCACAACTCAAAAACACCCAAATCTGGCCGAGAGTGGAGGTAAGACAAGAGGAGTGAAGAAAGTCAGGAAGTGTGATGAGGATTGTGTGGAAAAACTAAAGAAACAACTCAATTTTTATGCTAGGGAGGGTGAGGTCAGATCTGCATTTTTCACAAACAAGCCAATGATTTTACTTGTGTACAAAGAGGCTTACTTTAATACTAATGATCTTGATCATATTGTGCCTAGTGTTGCTATTGCGTTGTTGCAGGAGTTTGATGATGTGTTCCCTAACGATACTCCTAGCGGATTACCACCATTGAGGGGGATAGAGCATCAGATTGATTTCGTACCCGGAGCTTCAATTCCTAACCGACCAGCTTATAGAAGCAATCCCGAGGAGACGAAGGAGCTTCAAAGGCAAGTTGATGAGCTGATGGAAAAGGGCTACATTCGTGAGAGTATGAGCTCGTGTGTTGTACCCGTGCTACTTGTGCCAAAGAAGGATGGAACATGGAGGATGTGTGTTGATTGCCGAGCCATCAACAACATAACGGTAAAGTATAGACATCCCATTCCTAGGCTTGATGACATGTTAGATGAATTACATGGATCCTGTATTTTCTCTAAAATTGACTTGAAAAGCGGGTACCATCAAATTAGGATGAAAGAAGGTGATGAATGGAAAACAACATTTAAGACTAAGCATGGTTTGTATGAATGGTTAGTAATGCCGTTTGGACTTACAAATGCACCTAGTATGTTTATGCGTTTAATGAATCATGTGTTGCGTGCATTCATAGGTAAGTTTGTGGTTGTGTATTTTGATGACATTTTGATATATAGCAAGAACTTAACTGAGCATCTTGATCATTTGCGTAATGTACTTAGTGTGTTGCGTAGTGAGAAATTGTATGCTAATCTTAAAAAGTGTGCCTTTTGCATGGAGAAAATTGTGTTTCTTGGCTATGTTGTAACTGCACAGGGTATCGAGATGGATGAGGAGAAAGTTAAGGCCATCCGGGATTGGCCTACACCCAAATCGGTAAGTGAGGTAAGGAGTTTTCATGGGTTAGCTAGTTTTTACAGGCGTTTTGTGAAAGATTTCAGCACAATAGCTGCGCCCTTGAATGAAGTGATTAAAAAGTCTGTTGGGTTTAGATGGGGGGAGGAACAAGAGTTGGCTTTTGTTTTTTTGAAAGACAAATTATGTTCTGCACCTGTTTTGGCTTTACCTGACATTACGAAAGCATTTGAAATAGAATGTGATGTGTCTGGAATAGGAATAGGTGCTGTTTTGATGCAGGATCGGAGACCTATTGTGTATTTTAGTGAGAAGTTAAGTGGAGCGACCTTGAACTATCCCACTTACGACAAAGAACTCTATGCTTTGGTAAGAGCACTTGAGATATGGCAGCATTACTTGTGGCCAAAAGAGTTCGTAATCCATTCGGATCATGAGTCCTTGAAACATCTGAAAGGACAAGGAAAGTTGAATAGGAGGCATGCAAAATGGGTTGAATTCATTGAAACTTTTCCTTACGTAATCAAGTATAAGCAAGGGAAAGAGAACATCGTAGCTGATGCACTCTCGCGCAGGTATGTTCTTTTACACACCATGAATACTAGATTGTTAGGTTTTGAATATGTGAAGGAATTGTATGATAATGATTCTGACTTTGCTGAGATTTATAATGCATGTGGACATTCGACTTTTGGTAAGTTTTATTTGATGGATGGTTATTTGTTCAAAGAGAAAAGATTGTGTGTTCCTGCTAGTTCTTTGCGTGAATTGCTTGTTTGTGAAGCACATGGGGGTGGTTTAATGGGTCACTTTGGGGTTGCAAAAACCTTGGATGTATTGCATGAGCATTTCTATTGGCCAAAGATGAAAAGAGATGTGCAACGAATTTGTGAACAGTGCATTGCTTGTAGAAAGGCAAAATCTAGAGTACAACCGCATGGACTATATACACCATTACCTGTGCCTACTAAACCTTGGGTAGATATCTCTATGGACTTTGTTTTAGGTTTACCTAGGTCAAAGAAAGGTAGAGACTCTATTTTTGTTGTGGTTGATAGGTTTTCTAAAATGGCGCATTTCATTGCATGCCATAAAACAGATGATGCATCTCATATCGCAGACTTGTTCTTTAGGGAGATTGTACGTTTGCATGGCATTTCTAAGAGTATAGTGTTAGATCGTGATGTTAAGTTCCTTAGTTACTTTTGGAAGACCTTTTTTTTTTTGGTAAGCTGACTTATGTATTAAAAAAAATGATACAAAGAATATAATGGGCATACCCAAGATTTACAATATGAACAGAAACGAAACCAACAAATGGCTACAGGCTAGCCACATAACAAAACAAAAACTTAGACCAACTAGATATGCTAGGGGTCCTCACAGCCCTCTCGCTGATACTTACGGTGAAAGATTCATTTATGATTCAGGTATGGAACATAACGCGAGAGTGAACGTGCTGATTAATAACTTAGAATGGAGAATTTCTATCACTCACGCTCTTGGCTGGCACCCCATTATAGAAGCTATTCCTTCCACCTCTACTCCTAATGGGCAAAAAGATGAGATTGTTTGGTTGGATTCGCCAAATCAGAGTTTCTCGGTCAAAGTAGTGTGGGAGCAACTAAGAATTCATCGTGAATTGGTTGATTGGCATGAGATTGTGTGGTTCAAGAATGCTGTCCCAAGACATGCATTTCTTCTTTGGGTGGCTATCCAACGGAAACTCTCAACGCAGGATAGACTTCATCGGTTTGGTATTCATGGTCCCAATAGGTGCTCACTCTGTCTCCGCAATAATGAAGATCACAACCACTTGTTCTTTGAATGCTCCTTTACGAAAGCATTATGGTGGAATGTTTGTGACAGATGCGACATTCCAAGAATGACAAAAAACTTGGATGAATGGATTCGTTTGGCCACTGTCTCTTGGCATGGCAAAAGTTTCGTCAACTTTACTCGTAAATTGGGTTTCGCAGCTACAGTGTATTGTATCTGGCAAGAACGGAACGCAAGGATCTTTGCAGATGTGTCCAAAGCTTCGAATTTGGTTTTTGATCAAATCGAATGTATCATTCGCGATAAGCTTGTTTTGATGAGGAATGTTCAACAAACAGATGAAAACAGAAAGATCCAAAGACTTTGGAGGGTCAATAACATGGACTCTTAATTTGATGTTTAGCTGGTTGTTTTTGTACCCCTAGCATATCTAGATGGTCTAAGTTTTTGTTTTGTTATGTGGCTAGCCTGTAGCCATTTGTTGGTTTTCGTTTCTGTTCACATTGTAAATCTTGGGTATGCCCATTATATTCTTTGTATCATTTTCTTTTAATACATAAGTCAGCTTACCAAAAAAAAAAGATATGCTAGGGGTACAAAAACAACCAGCTAAACATCAAATTAAGAGTCCATGTTGTTGACCCTCCAAAGTCTTTGAATCCTCATGTTTTGATTTGTTTGTTGAACGTTCCTCATCAAAACAAGCTTATCACGAATGATACATTCGATTTGATCAAAAACCACATTCGAAGTTTTGGACACATCTGCAAAGATCCTTGCATTCCGTTCTTGCCAGATACAATACACTGTAGCTGCGAAACTCAGTTTACGAGAAAGGTTGACGAAACTTTTGCCATGCCAAGTGACAGTGGCCCATCGAATCCATTCATCCAAGCTTTTTGTCATTCTTGGAATGTCGCATCTGTCACAAACATTCCACCATAATGCTTTCGTAAAGGAGCATTCAAAGAACAAGTGGTTGTGATCTTCATTATTGCGGAGACAGAGTGAGCACCTATTGGGACCATGTATACCAAACCGATGAAGTCTATCCTGTGTTGAGAGTTTCCGTTGGATAGCCACCCATAGAAGAAATGCATGTCTTGGGACAGCATTCTTGAACCACACAATTTCATGCCAATCAACCATTTCACGATGAATTCTTAGTTGCTCCCACGCTACTTTGACCGAGAAACTCTGATTTGGCGAATCCAACCAAACAATCTCATCTTTTTGCCCCTTAGGAGTAGAGGTGGAAGGAATAGCTTCTATAATGGGGTGCCAGCCAAGAGCATGAGTGATAGGAATTCTCCATTCTAAGTTATTAATCAGCACGTTCACTCTCGTGTTATGTTCCATACCTGAATCATAGATGAATCTTTCACCGTAAGTATCAGCGAGCGGGCTGTGAGGATGCCAATTGTCAAACCATAGAGAAGTTGTCATTCCATCTCCGATGATGTGCTTCATCTTCGGCCATGCTAAGGATCTCAGCTTTAGAATCTTTCCCCAAGCCCAAGAGCAGCTTCCTGGCGCCTTGATTGTCCAGAAATTCCTACCTCGCAAGAGATTGGATCTGATCCAAGTAGACCAGATTGAGCCATCTGAGTCATTGCACAAGTTCCAAATATGTTTCAACAAGGCAATCTTGTTCCATTCTGTTATCCTTTTTATGCCGAGCCCCCCCTCCTTTTTTGGAAGACATACCTGATCCCAAGCCACTTTAGCCCTAGTAGTGCTCATATCTGAACCTGACCAAAGAAAGGATCTCATAATTTGCTCAACATTTTTCACTACTTGCCCAGGTAATAGGAATAGAGATGCCCAATAGACCTGGATAGAGAATAAAACTGAGTTAATCAGTTGTACTCGCCCTGCGAAAGAGAGTGTTATGCAGGTCCAATGTCGTACTTTAGCGGTAATTCGATCCACGAGGCCTTTACAATCAACAGCCTTTAGTCTGGACGAGATAAGAGGCACTCCCAAATATTTCATAGGAAGCTCCCCCTCTCTAAACCCAAGAATACTGATAATCTGTTCTTTCTCAGCACCTAACACACCGCTCAAGAAGATGTCACTTTTGTTTGGATTTGGATATAGACCTGATAGATCTTGAAACTCTGTGAGTACATTTTTGATCACACGAATTGAGTGTACATCCCCTTTGCTAAATATCATCAAGTCGTCGGCAAAGCAAAGATGAGAAATTCTGTCCTTCTTGCATCTCCAGTGAAACTTGAAGTTTTGATTGGCACTCATACTGCAGAACAGCCCTGACAGGATTTCCATGCATAGGACAAACAAATATGGGGATAATGGATCACCTTGTCTCAGCCCTCTCCCCCCTTGAAAGTAGCCTGCAAGTTCACCGTTGACGTTGATTGAGAATTGACATGATGTAACACAAACCATGATCCAATCAATGACTGTTCTAGGGAATCCCATTTTTATTAACGTAGCATCAACGAAATCCCACCGAACCGAGTCATAAGCCTTCATCAGATCTACTTTCATAGCACAACGAGCAGGACCCGTAGATTTATGATAGCCTTTCATTAGCTCTTGAGACAAAAGAATATTGTTGCTGATTCTCCGTCCAGAGATAAAAGTTGTCTGATACGGACCTACTAAGGATGACAAAACAACTTTCATTCTCCCAGCTAGAATCTTCACGATGCATTTGTATACTGTATTGCAGCAAGATATAGGACGAAAATCTGTCAACCTCGTAGGATTAGCAACTTTAGGGATAAGGGAAATGGATGTAGCATTCATTTCTTTAAGCATTCTACGAGTCTGAAAGAAGGAGCTAACAGCTTTGATTACATCTTCCCCAACTATATGCCACATTCTTTTGAAGAAACCTGCGTTGAAGCCATCCGGGCCAGGGGCTTTGTTGTTTTTCAAACTAAACATAGCATTCTTAATCTCCTCCCTTGTTACTTCTTGTGCTAGTTCATGCTGTTGAGTCGAAGACAGTTTGCAGTTAATTGCCGATTGCATCACTTCCTCGTTCAAGACCCTAGGCATCTGATTCACTCCCAACACATGCTGGAAGTATGCAATTACTTCTGATTTGACTGCCTCGTGTCCTTCAATGACTTCCCCATCCTCCCTTGTAACGGAGAGAAGCTTATTTCTATTATGTCTTCCATTTACTGATTTGTGGAAGTAGCTAGTATTCTGATCCCCCAAGCTAAGCCGTTGTATCCTTGCCTTTTGTTTGAAAAAACTCTCTTCCGCCCTGACGGTAGAAGCATAGTTACGAACAGCATCTCTTTCTTGCATGCGTAAAGTTGGATTCTCAGGCGATGTGTGCAGCTCCTGTTGAGCCTTATCCATTTGATCTTTTGCATCTTTCACTCTATCTGATATATTGGAGAAGTGAGTCTTATTGAAATGAGTGAATCTCTAGTATTTTAGAAGCACATAACTCTCTCTGTCTCTCTCTCCTCTCTCTCTCTCTCTCTCTAATCTGTATTGTCTTTGATCTCCTTGGTTCACTGTGGATCGTCACCATTTTTGAGTATGTTGTATTTCACAACATGCGACATTCCAAGAATGACAAAAAGCTTGGATGAATGGATTCGATGGGCCATAGTCACTTGGCATGGCAAAAGTTTCGTCAACCTTTCTCGTAAACTGGGTTTCGCAGCTATAGTGTATTGTATCTGGCAAGAACGGAATGCAAGGATCTTTGCAGATGTGTCCAAAACTTCGAATGTGATTTTTGATCAAATCGAATGTATGATTCGTGATAAGCTTGTTTTGATGAGGAACGTTCAACAAACAGATGAAAACACAAGGATCCAAAGACTTTGGAGGGTCAACAACATGGACTCTTAATTTGATGTTTAGCTGGTTGTTTTTTTACCCCTAGCATATCTAGTTGGTCTAAGTTTTTGTTTTGTTATGTGGCTAGCCTGTAGTCATTTGTTGGTTTCGTTTCTGTTCACATTGTAAATCTTGGGTATGCCCATTATATTCTTTGTATCATTTTTTTTAATACATAAGTCAGCTTACCAAAAAAAAAAAGGAGTTAAAAATTAGCAATCAATTTGAAATTGGTTCAAGGGTGCTTATTTGCCTACAATTGGAACTTGGAGAAGGGAAAAGCCCTTAGTGGTTCTTTTGATGCTGGGCTACTTGTATTTGGATTGATAATATAAATAAGTGAACGAATTGGTGTTGTTTATGGTCAAAACAGTAGATGGATTTGAACCTGAATTTGAAGTCATCCATTGCATGTGATAACAAGGCTTATATAGGTAAAATTCAAGTTTAGAACGTGATCTTTCTAGATTGTCCAACCATGATTGCATTGGACTTTTGTGTCAAAAGTTATGGCTGTTTTAAATTTGGTCTGCTTATGTTTCAGAAATGTCAAAAAAAATGTGTGTTAGTTATATTTGTCTAGTTACTTTATTAAAAGTCTAGTTTTTAAGCTTGACTTCTGTCATGTTGAATTCACCTAACTTTGGAGGGATGTTCCAATGATAAATATAGTATCAGAATATGTAATAAACACTTTTGGCTAAGATTTTGAAACTTAATTAAGAGAATTAAGAGTTGTTCTTTTAAATTCGTTTTGTGAAGAACTCTACCTGACTTATCACTCTTCAATCACAAAGAGTGTGGCGTCAAAACCCTAGATTGATCTTTGCGGCATCCAGATCGACTTATCATAGTATCATTCTAGTCTATCCTCCATCTTATTTGCCTTAAATCACTACAATTCAGCCTAAATACCAAAAGAAAGACAACACAACCAAACCCATCCTTCATCCATTTTCGTTAGAATCATTGTTGCTGATTTTTGAATAATTCACGGCACATCAATTAACATGTCTTATCATTTTTATCTTATTAATTCTTAATACCTTGCTTTTTAAATGGTTAATCTAGATTTATGTTGTATAACACTTGGTACATCAAATACTTGATCCTTCATAGTCTTCGGCCGACATCGTTGTTATGAGAGGAACTTGATTTGTTGTCAACATAAGTTAGTATCATGAATACCTGATGAAATTTATAAGTATGGTGTTACGTAAATAAGATGATTAATATGATCATGTTGATAATTGATAAAGAGTTTATACGTTACTTATCTCTAATACTATTAGTGGATCTTGTAACCTTGATATTTGTTTTTATCATTGTTTAATCTTCACATTTATCTTACATCTCAAAGTCCTCTTTAACTCATCACCACCACCACCACCATCATCCTTGTGGTTCGACCTCGGTCTTGCCGGGTTATTTATTATTTTGACACTCTTGCATGATAAGACATCAACTCTTTGATCGTGTCACCATGCTTCTATCCTAGTATCGCAAACTATTTATTAGGCCTTTTCTAATGCATGTGATTAGGAAATTAAGATCAAACTCACTCTCTCACCTATTAAAGCTCAATTGGGAAGGTGTGTAATTTGAGCTTGAAGTTAGGGATGATAATAGATATTCACGAATCAAGTTTCTCTATATCCATATCTTATTTATTATCCATGGATATGGAGTTTAGATATCCATACCAATCCTCGGGTTTTGGGTATCTATTATTCGAATATTATTAAATATTCAATAAAAAATACATATACTTGAAGTATGCATGTATTCAATGATATGTATATAGTTCTAAAGAAAAATTGCTTGCCTTTAAGTCAAGGGTATTTTTGTCTTTTCATACAGTATTTAGTCATTATAGATTTGTTTAAGGTTATTTCTTTGTCTATTCAATACATTTATGAATAGTAAAAGAACCTAAATACCCCTAGGATAAAATAAACTAGCATTGGAAGGCAAGGGTGTTGTCTTTTTCTTTTTTAGAATAGTAAGATTACATATATGACTTTAAGGACAATAAAATTATGTCATTGAAACAAGGGTTTTGGTGTCTTTTTATCATAGTATTTTTTGTAATTATTGGTTTGGTTGAGAGTTGTAACGTAATTTACCACTTTGGGCGGCGAGTGCACCATCTTCCGGTGGTGTAAAATAAGCTTGTGTCGTCTCATTTAGTTCTCCTTCCTATCCTCTTTCTCTATTGGTGCATGACATCTAAAAGTAATTGGTTTGTCGCCCGTGACCCTTCCTTTTCCCCCCTTCATTTCTCTCTTCTACCCTAAAAAATCAACTACCGTCCTTATGGTTGTTGGTGTTTCAGATTCGGTCTTTGTAGTTTTGATTTTTTTTTATTTTTCATTTTTTCTCTTTTGTTAAATTTTTATCTTTTTTTCAATTTAATCCTTCAATTTGAATTTGTAAATGTAAGTTTTTCAATTCGGTCCTTCTACTTTTGATTCTTTATTTTTTTTTCTTATGCTCTTTTATCAAAGTTTTTATGGTTTTCAATTTTATCACTCATATTAGGTTTTTTAATTTTATTCCTTTAATAAGAATAATACTAATTTTAATTTGGTCTCTTTCTTTTGATTTTTTTTAATGTGTCCTTTTGTCAAAGTTTGTATGGTCTTTAATTTTATCCTTCAAATCTAGTTTATGTTTTTTGTTATTGCAATAATAATAATAATAATAATAATAATAATAATAATAATAATAATAAATCATATGGATATAATAATAATAGCATATAAGTCTACCTAAGGGGGGGTCCATTAGGGTTTCTTTAAGTCTAGAATCAGTATAAATAAAGGTATAACCAAACATGTAAGGTTTGACAATTCAGATTAATACAACTTCTTGTTTGCTGCACTTTATGTGTGTGTGTGTGTTGGTGGGATAATCCCCCTTCATTTGTTGCAGTAAATTTTCAAAATATCTGGCATATTTGGGTGTTGTTTCATCATTTTGCATATTTGGTTTCTGTTATTTTTCGAGTCTTCAGTTTCGTTCATATTTCGGATAGATTCACTAGCTACTCGCGAGACTATCATTACAGTTTTGTTTTGCTTGTTTTCTGGTTTTTTATTGCTTCTTGAGTCATATATACATATTGAGATTGCACTGCTTGGTTGGTTTTATTTGGTGTTGGTTTCAGTTCCGTAAGAACAGGAAGAAGGTGAGATGAGAGGTGTGAACGTGTGAGGATATTAAGAGTGTTTAAGAGAAACACAAGTGACGTGAGGATTTTTTTGTAACTACAAATCAATTTTTGCAGCTAGTATCATGTCATATTAAAACAACACACCATCCCCTCCCAAGGGAGAACTTAAGTTCAAAAATGTAATCCATGACTCAGATGATGAAGAGCATGAATTTTATGATGGGGAACGTGTGTGACAGACTTGATATGGTGGAGAAACGTGGTAACGAGGCTGGTACCCGCACCCAAGACGTGAGGAAGGTTGGGGCTGAATCGAAAGCAAATAGTGGCAGTAGGGTCAAAAGGCCAAGGTGGGCTAATTATGAGGATTTTTAGGAGAATGTTGTGATATTGGTGATGGTGGTTTTTGAGGATGAGACCATAGGCCATTAGGTAGGTTTTTGGCAGCCTAGAAACCGATGGGATTTTGGGAATAGAAGTAGGGGCCAATTCGGCCAAAGGGGAAATTTCTATAATGTTAGGGTACATGATGATTTAGATGCTATCAAACTGAAAATACCTTCCTTTCAAGGTAAAAACGATCCGAAGCATATTTGGAGTTGGAGAAAAAGGTGGATTTGATTTTTTATTGCTATAACTATTCAGAGGTGAAGAAAGTAAATTTGGTAGTCATCAAATTCACGGATTATGCTCTGATTTGATGGGATCAGAATGTGATTAGTAAAAAAAAAAAGTGGAGAGAGGCTACTAGCATCGTGGGAGGAGATGAAAGTCTTGATGAGAAGGCGATCTATGCCTAACCACCATTATAAAGATTTGTATCTGAAATTGCAGGGTTTGAATTAGGGTTCTAGGTCCGTGGATGAATATTCAAGGAGATGGAGATCGCAATGATTCGAGCCAATGTAATTGAGGATACAGAAGCTATCATGGCTGGATTGCTAAATGGGTTAAATAAGACATTGCAAATGTTGTAGAATTACAACATTGTGTGGAATTGGAGGAAATAATCCATATGGCAACGAAGGTGGAGAGGCAAATAAAGAGAAGGGGCAATACACATTTTAAGACCAATTTGGCGTCATCTTCCTCAATATGGAGGCCAAATCTGAAGAGAGAGAAGGGGTTGTGCAACAAAAGGTATAAGGCTAAACCACCTAAGGCCAAAACAGAATCTCATACAAATGGAAAAGGTAAATCTGAATCTCAACCTACTCATGATAGAGATATTAAATGTTTCAAGTGTTTAGGGAAGGGGCACATTGCATCTCAGTATCCAAACTGAATAGTTATGCTTACAAGAGACAATGGGGAGGTTGAATCTGAAAGTGACATATCTGAAAGTGAAGAGATGCCACCTTTGGTGGATTGTAGTGATGAGGAGATTGCATATCCTATTGAGGGGGAGGCCTTGGTTATAAGGCGTGCGGTGAACATGCAAATCAAAGAAGATGATGTAGATCGGTAACGAGAAACATATTTCACACTCGATGTCACATCCAAAACAATGTATGTAGCATGATAATCGATAGAGGTAGTTGTGCTAATATAGCTAGTGATACTCTTGTTAAGAAATTGAATCTGAGTTGTCTTAAGCATCCCAGGTCTTATAGATTGCAATGGTTGAATAAATGTGGTGAAGTGAAGGTTACTAAGCAAGTATTGATTGTGTTTGCTATTAGGAAGTATTTTGATGAGGTTAGACTTGAGATTACTAATTTATCATATTTTGATATTTGGCTGTTGTTTGAGTCATTTTCATCATTTTCGCATTTGTTTGTTTTTTTTGATAAGTTCTGGTCCAAACAAAAGTCAAATTCATTATCTCGAATCTAAATCAGTGTTCTTTCTGTTATCAACTCTATTCTTTTCGTCGTTTTCTTGTTTTTTTTTTCCCTATCTGTGTCATGTATTCACCAAGGGAGAGGGAACAGAGGAGGATTGTAAATCAACGATGCGAAAAACTAAGCCATGGTTTGGGGGTTTTAGAACGAGAAGTTGATAAGTGTAGAAGATTATTCTATGATCTTCAAGCTTCATGGGAAAAAGAGGTACAACGCCAAAAGGATTAAAAACTGGTCAATCGAAGTTCGAGAAGGAACCGCAATACTGGTCAACGAGTTTCGTCCCTTTTGTATCTGAGATAGCTACATGTAAAGTGATTCTTATTTCTTTATTTCCGTAATATCCTCAACAAAGCTAGTTGCCCACCCTTGAAGATTCATATCCATCTTTATTGTTCTCAAAGCATTATAAAGTGGCTAATGTGTTTAAGGTCATCATTGCGGCTGTGATTGTGTTCCCAGTTATGGTTATGGTGTTCCTTTTTAAGGGAGAATCTACTTAGAGCTATCAACAGTTCAAATACATAGTAGCGAGTAAGAAAGCAAATGTTCAACAACAAAGAAATATTCTTGCACTCAGAACAGATTGTTTTGTTGGACCAGCCGCGATAACAAGTTTAGGATTAAGAGACTATAAACCATGGGATAATTTAGAGTTTAAGATGAGAAAATAATGGATTACTAGTCTCACACCAGTAGGTTCAACTATTCAAGGAATCATTCCTTGTTAGAAAGCCTCACACTTTCAACAACATAAACCACACTGCTGAATTGTTAGTGACTTTATTGACTGCTGGAAAAAGAAGATATAAAGCTAAAGTTGCCAATTACCTAACCTGTATAACGATAAATCATTACCACCCAAACGCATTAATACAGATCGTGAAAGTGGATGCAAATAAAATAAAGACTTTTAAAAACCATAAAATAGACCCACAAAATAATAAAATTTGGAAGCGGAGGCTGCTATCAAGAGTGCCTTGATAGAATAACGTGAACAGTAACAACCCACCACCAAAAGACTCTAACTTAACTCCCAAGTAGAGCCAGCTTCACCATTATCTCACCAATTCAACGATTGATGCTTATAAATCTGTCTCTTTTGATCTCTTCTGTAAAGCTTAAGCTGATTTCCATCATCTTAATTGGCTTGGTGAAACTGGATCTTGTCGAGTGATCAACTAGATATTGCTAGTACAAATCTGAATTTATCCATTCATTATTTCCCTGTCCATATCATATACTTTTGTTCCTTGTTCTCTTGCATTTTATATTCTTATCTACTAGGCATATCTTTCATTTTCTTGATCATGTGCTGTATAGTGTAAGTTCGAACTCCCATAAAAGTTGAAATCGCGAACTCTTGCTAAAACTAAAAATCCTGACTGGAAAAATATCCCCTTCTCCCGTACTTAACCTGTGCTTCAAACCCCTTTATTTAACAGAAAAAACGTCTGTACTTCAACAGTACAATAGGTGAGCTTCTGGCCAAAGCTTTGGACTGTAGTTTTCTGGATGCTGATGATTTTCACCCTCAATCAAACAAAGGTACCTATAAACTAATTCGGTATTTTTTATATAACTACTCACTGCATTGTTGTTTGCTTTTAAAGTCTTCATGCATTTATTAAATTTCTTTACATTCTTGCGTCCTATCACTGACTCTTTTTCCCCCCATCACTATAGACAAAATGCATCAAGGAATACCTCTAACAGAGGAAGACCGGATTCCATGGCTTGAAATCCTACAAGATGCTTTAAGGGAAAAACTGATCAGTGGAAAAACTGTAGGGCTCAGCTGTTCTGCTCTGCAGAAACAATATCGAGAAATTTTTAGATCTGCAGACTGTAATTAGCATCATGGAAGCTTTAACAGTGCAGTTAAGTTCGTGTTGCTGGATGCCAAGGCTGAGGTGCTTGCGGAGCGATTAGATAAAAGAGCTGCAGAAGGGAAGCCTTTCATGCCGGCAAAGCTGTTGCAATCTCAGTTGGAGTTGCTTCAGATAGATGATTCTGAAGCAATATGTAAAGTTGATGTTACTCTAAATCCTCAAGCACTTGTAAATGCCATAAAAACTTTGATTTTCGGACCAAGAAAACCAATTGCATTATAAGTGCAGAGTGAATTCAAGATCAGCCACTTCAAACTTGCTTCGTGATAAGAAAAACCCAACTTGGTTCCATTAAAGATCATGTGGCCGTACAGATTTGTAGATTTAATAATCCAAGGAATTGATTAGAAACTTCTATGTTTTGTTATATTAAATCATTGACAAGCCACGGAACTGGCTCTGTGTCATTTGATCGTATTTTTTATGTTTCCAATCGGCTGATCCATGATTGATAAAACTGTTTAATAGCTTGCAAAGAGATGGTGAGATGAAATTGTGCACCTCATACGAAATTTTGAACAAAGAGCAAAGGAACAAGCCTATTGAATAGGAGCTGTTAGAAGCTGCCATGAGGCCACAGCTGTTTCCAACTCTATCTCAACAACGTTGTCGTGCCTACTTGGAAGACAGACGTGGGTTCGTTGTGCTTTTAACTTTGAATTGTCTATATTTCTCAAACCAGTACTTGGTCAAGGAATGTTTGATCTGGAAATATTAAAGAAAAAAAATTGATAGCTTTCGAATAAAAGTAAGGTAAGAAAATATGAAGCTGATTGTTGTGAGTGGTGTTCATTTTCTTAAGTCCAATTTTTATTTTTAAAGCATTGCAACCTGTTTATACCAAAAATAATATATTCCTTGTCTAACTTACATAGTTTGATAGCTTTCGAATATATTGTGTGATTACTCTAATATATATATATATATATATATATATATATATATATATATATTTTAAGGTAGAATGACAAGTTGAAATAAATTATCAACTAGAAGATGAAGATTCACAATATCAATCAACAAAGTCATGAATAGGATAGACACAATAGGATAGATGTTGCAGTATAATAAAAACATATATTGTGAGTGAATAAGAAATACAAATTATACTAAAATTAAGATTATATACTCCTTATTTAACTTAAATAGTTTGTATAAAATTAAAATTTTAAATTTATATGAAATAACATTACAAAAGGCCATCTAACAAATATAAAGGATGACCAACCTCACACATATATATAAAATTTATTCACAAGCTTTTTTTTTTTTTTTTTGATGAACGTGGGGTGTCCAGGCCAGCTTGTGCGCACCACAACTAGTCCTTATGGCTCACTAAACACCCTGCAAACCCAATGAGTAGGTAAGGCACCGCGGGGGTGACAGGCGTACGCATAGAGAGTCGAACCTGGGACGGCAGTAGGAGACAAGCCCCCACACACCGCTGGAGCACGACCCTCAAGCGTTATTCACAAGCTTTCTTTCTTTTGTTTATTGTAGTTTAGAACTTTTATTTATTTTTTTTCTTTACAATTTATTTTTACCTTCGTCACTTTTTTTATTTTATTTTATTGTTTTTTTAATTTGTCTTCCTTGTCTTATCTTAACCTGTGAAGTTAAAAATTCAACACTTAGCTTTATTTGTGAGGCCAATACTTACTTGTACTTGGAATTAAGTTTTTAATTATAATTTTTTTATTGGAAAAAAATAATATGTAGAATATTAATTAAAGAATCAACAATCAATCAACATATTGATTATCTTACAAATCAATAGATTTAGATGCCAGGTAAAAAGAAATATAAACATAATTACAAATTAATGATGCCAAAAAATCAAACTAGAAAAAAATTATGGTTTGTAAGTTCATGAGGCATAAATGCATTAAAATTTTAAAATTTCCCCCCCAACAATGATCCATACAATTCAAAATCAATCAAAACCTATCTAATGGCATGAAGAATACCTTATTCTTAAAAAAACATCAATCACACACGAAAAGATCTTCTAAAGCTTATGTTATAGTAAACCTACAACCTATCTAATTATCCACCCATTAGTGGTGTTTACACAAGAATGAATGTGTTTATAGAAAAAAAATAAACATTTATATATTAACTAAGTAAGAATAATAATAGTTCGCTAACAAACATTGACAAGAAGGATATATATGACCACATCTAAGAAGAGTGCATATTGTCCAAGAAAAGATAGGACGTGTGTAAACACCCAAAGGAAAATATATATATATATATATATATATATATATATATATATATATATATATATATATATATATATTTAGAGAGAGAGAGAGAGATGATGATGAATGCAGTTTTCACTGCCGATGCAGAAATCGGCAGCGACGCAGTTTTCGCTGCCAATGCAGAAATCTACAGCGATGCAGTTTTCGCTGCCGATGCAGAATTAGGCAGCGACGCAGTTTTTGCTGCCGATGCAGAAATCGGCAGAGATGCATTTTTCGCTGCCGATTTCTCAATCAACAGTGACGCAGAGCTGGGAGGGAGGGGTAAAACTGGTTTTAGATAAACCAAACAAGGATAAGAACACACCTAAACCAACCCCCAAACAACCCATTTTATTTGATGGGTAGTATAAATACAAAGAGGGGAGAGAGAATGATCCATCTTCTTCCCAAACCAGCAGCTGCATGCCATTCTTCCTTTCCCCTTTCACAACAGAAACGTGAATCAAACTAGTAGGGATGCCTTGTGAACTTGTGAGGGAGAGATGAGACCTTGAGAGAGGAGTGGGCAGCTGCATAGAGGAGAGGAAAAAGAGAGCTGGAAAACATGAGAGGAAGAAGAAGGAGGAGAACCAGCAGCTGAAGAGAAAACAATAGTGTCAAACCTTCCTCAAACTTAGTTAAATTCAGAAGGTATGGGTTATGAAACTCCCTTCCTCTTCCCCTTAAGATCAGAAACGAAAATGAAGAAGAAAAACCCTAAGAAAAAAATTGATCTAAGACCTAAGCCAGCTATGAAGGAAACTGAAATTAACTAGGAGAACTAGCAAACAGAAGTGAAATAAAGTCAATTTCAGAACATCTAACAAATCATGGTAGAGGGCTGGCTTTAACTATGGGGTAGGCCAGCATGCATGTGTGTGTGTGTTCTGCTGGGGTAATTAGTGTGTTCTGCTGTGATGTTGTTGCTGAAATTAATGTGTTCTGCTGTGATGTTGTTGTGCTGAAATTAATGTGTTCTCCTGTGATATTGTTGCTGAAATTAATGTGTTTTGCTGGAATTTATTGAAAGATTATATGTTGTAATTTATGGTTTTCCATGTGTGTATTCTGCTGGAATTTTGTTGAAGAATTATGTGCTGAAATGGATGGTTCCGATTTGTGTGTTGTGCAGCGAAATTCTGTTTCGCTGCCGAAACCGAACCTCCTGCAGCGAATCGATATTCGCTGCCCATTTGTGTGTTGTGCAGCGAAATCTGTTTCGCTGCCGCAACCGAACCTCCTGCAGCGAATCGATATTCGCTGCCGATTTGTGTATTGTGTAGCGAAATTTTGTTTCGCTGCTGAAACCGAACCTCCTGTAGTGAATCGATATTCACTGCCGATTTGTGTATTGTGCAGTGAAATTCTGTTTCGCTGCCACAACTGAACCTCCTGCAGCGAATTGATATTCGCTGCCGATTTGTGTATTGTGCAGCGAAATTCTGTTTCGCTGCCGAAACTGAACTTCCTGCAGCGAATTGGTATTCGCTGTCGAGTTGTGCGTTGTGCAGCGAAACTGTGGCACCAACAGCGATGCAGTTGTCGCTGCCGAACTGGCAGCCTGCGGCGAACCAGTTCTCACTGCCGAATTAGGCAGCCCGCAGCGAACCAGTTCTCGCTGCCGATTTCTACAATAAGCCTCCTAGGCAGGAATGACTTAAATGCTAGTAACAATTTCATGATATGATGGTGTAAAATATGGAACACTTGAATGTGAACATATGAACTCTTGAAATAAGTGTGATGAT
Source organism: Populus tomentosa (assembly GCA_018804465.1). NCBI lineage: Eukaryota > Viridiplantae > Streptophyta > Magnoliopsida > Malpighiales > Salicaceae > Populus > Populus tomentosa. Next base: position 8,682,519 of record CM032005.1, on the reverse strand, counting down.
GAATATAATTCAAAAATAAAATAAATACAACTGTGCTGATTTGTGACCATTGATGTCTTAGGTGGTGCGGTCGGGATTCGACCATCATCAAGACTGGAACAACCCACAGGTGGAGCAGGTAGGTGACTTGCACCTTTTTTTTTTTTTTTTTTTCATACGTTGAATCTTGAAATATTTTAACTTGAGTACTACCGTATTGTTAGAACCGATATTAAATTGTCGAACGCTTAAATGTTGATTAAAGGTTGATTAGCTTCGGCTAATGGCATCCAAATGGATGGCCGGGACAAATGAGTGATTAGCTTCAGCTAATGGCATCCGAACGGATGGCCGGGACAAAGAGTGATTAGCTTCGGCTAATGGCATCCCAATGGATGGCCAGGACAAATGAGTGATTAGCTTCGGCTAATGGCGTCCGAACGGATGGCCGGGACAAAGAATGATTAGCTTTGGCTAATGGCGTCCGAATGGATGGCCGGGATGAAGGACTGATTAGCTTCGGCTAATGGCATCCAAACGGATGGCCGGGACAAAGAATGATTAGCTTTGGCTAATGGCGTCCGAATGGATGGTCGGGATAAAGAAATGATTTTGCTGCAGATGCAGAAATCGGCAGCGACCCAGTTTTCGCTGCCGATACAGAAATCAGCATCGATGCAGTTTCCGCTGCCGATTCTGGATCGACAGCAACGCAGTTTCCGCTGCCGATTCTGGATTGGCAGCGACACAGTTTTCGCTGCCGATTCCTTGATCGGCAGCAATGTAGTTTCTGCTGTCGATTTTGGATCGGCAGCGACGCAGCCTTCGCTATGGAATCTGGATGGATGGCTGGGACAAATGAATGACTAGTTTCGGTGAATGGCATCCGAAAAGCTTGTGTATCTATATGTACTACTAGCTGTTACATCAAATACATAAAGAAATTATAAATGTTAATGCTTTATTTAATTGCCAGACCGTTAGTTACCATTATTATTATTATTAAGTGTTTGCATTCTCTTAAATATTTTGTACTGCTGCAGGGATGTCGCACCAACAAGATGTCTAGGAAACCCGATACTCGGGAACCTATTTTTGCAAGGAATTATGTAGATGCATTCTAAATCACAATATATTTTGTATGGGTCTATGTACTGAATGTATAACTTTTATTATATCCTTTTTGTTTAAAATTGTGATGGCTATTAGTAGGATAAGAATGCAAACTCATGTCTATGTATATATTTTTAATATGAACTTCAAATCATGCAACCTTAACATTATGTGTTTGTGTAAGATTCGCTTTTAAATGAAATGTTGATTGTATGGATTGTATTTTGATGATGTGAGGATTCAAGTTCTTTGATTACCGGCACCATGTGTATTAAATATATATATATATATATATATATATATATATATATATATATATATATAAAAATTTACTGTTGTTTTGGGCTTGGAAAGCCGGGTCGTTACAGTTGGTATCAGAGCACTTGGTATGGATCCTGAGGATCATTAATAAATGTGTTGTTGCGATGAATTTCAGGATGGTACGCACCCGACAAGGGACAAGAACTGAGCCGCCCTCCTTAGAAAGGAGGGGCATGAACCGAGGTGCCCAAGGTTGGCAAGACGAAGATCCCTTGGATGATACGGCATCTCATGCTCCGATAATACCACCCAAAACCTTGCAGGGGGAAGATACGGTGGCGGGGGAAGGCTCGAGGCCTAATCAAACAGGGGGAAAACCGCCCGTCGCAACAGAGCAGCGAGAAAGATCAGAAGCACAACCATCTGCTGTTCCAACTGGTGTGCCCCCACAATATGTAGATGCGGGATTCCTTGTACAAATAGTTAAAGCAGTGATGAAGGGCATGACTAGTTCAGCGGCACACACAACTCCCACCACGCAGATTCCACCAGCAGCCCCTATGACTAGCATGACCATGGATAATGTGGTGCCACTAGTGCGACTAGTCAAGAGTATGAGGGAAATGGGCTGTGAACCGTATATGGGGGAACAAGATGTAGAGATAGTTGGAAGATGGATCAGGAAGGTAGAAAAAACAATGATTCAAATAAGCATACCCGAGGGTTTGAGGGTAAATTGTGCAACCTAGTTACTGTCTGATAGGGCCATGACATGGTGGGAAACAGTTCAGCTGAGGCGTGCGACTGAGACACTAACTTGGAGTGACTTCAAGATAGAGTTTAAGAATCAGTTTTATTCCAAGTATCATCGCAAGGTGAAAAAACAAGAGTTCTTGGCGTTAAGACAAGGTGATATATCGGTATTGGAGTACAAAAGGAGATTCCATGACCTCTCATTGTTCGCCCCACATTATGTGCCGACAGAGGAACATATGATTGAAAAGTTGAGAGATGGTTTACGATAGGATTTGAGACAAGGATTGATCGCCTTACGATTTAAATCGGTGAGGGAGCTGATTGAGGCTGCACAAGCCAAGGGGGGTATCAGGGTATAAGCAAAAAGAGAGATGGGGATTATTTCAGCGGCAGACCCCCACACCCGAAGAAAGGAAAAAATGGAGTGTTTGAGCAGCATGGAAAAAAGGGGAGTTTGATATTACCGCCTCACCAACAGTCAAGTGGGAGAGTGATGGTTGGACAGTCGCACTTGAGGGCAAACTCTTCAACTGGGACCGGTGACCGCAGGGGTGTTGACTATCCTTTTTGTGTGAAATGTGGACAAAAACACCCTGGGGACTGCTCAGTTTCCCCTGGGCGATGCTTTGTGTGCAGAGGAGAGGGTCATAGGTGGAGGAACTGCCAGTATCTTAGCCAAGGGTGTCATTACTGTGGTGGGAGAGGTCATTACAAGAGGGACTGCCCCAAAAGAAACACCGGACAAGTACAGAGCTATAGACAGCCTAGTCAGAGCCACCAGCAGTCAGTCACCGTTAATAGGCCAGTGAGATCTTCTCAATCAGGGGCAAACTCCAGTCGAGGGAAGCCGAGGGCACAAAATGATCGGACCCCAGGGAGGGTCTTCCATCTGACACAGGAGGAGGCCAGGGCTGCATCGGATGTGGTGGTAGGTACACTACTGTTAAATGATTTTAATGTGCATGTATTGTTTGATCCGGGTGCCACCCACTCATTCATTGCTAAGAGAATTGTTACTAAATTGAGAAAGGAAGTAGAAATAGTAGAGAAGGGGTTTGTAATTGGAACTCCAATGGGAAACATGGTTGAAACAAATATTGTATATGTGGATGTGGGGGTTAGTTTATCCGGGTATGAAACAGAAGTGGACTTGATTCCCTTAGAGCTGCATGATTTTGACATAATATTAGGCATGAATTGGTTGAGTAAATACAAGGCTCTAATAGATTGTTATGCTAAAACTGTTACTTTCCAAACACCTTAGGGCGAGAAAATGACTTTTGAAGGAGAGAGAGTTCTCAAACTGAATGCTTTAATATCGGTGGTAACAGCCCAAAAACTTTTAAGAAAGGGATGTACGGGATACCTCGCATACATCTTAAACTCTGATGATGAAGGTCCATGATTGAAGGATATTCCTGTGGTGAAGGATTTCCCAGATGTGTTTCCTGAAGAACTACCAGGACTACCCCCGGAGCGAGAGGTAGAGGTGTCTATAGACACTTTTCCTGGAGTCCCACCCATAGCCCAACAACCGTATCGGATGGCTCCAGCAGAACTGAACGAGTTAAAGACTCAATTACAGGAATTATTAGACAAAGGGTTCATACGGCCCAGTAATTCTCCTTGGGGAGCACTGGTCTTATTTGTAAGAAAAAAAGATGGAACCCATAGACTTTGTATTGACTATCGGCAGTTGAACAAAATAACAATGAAAAACAAGTATCCGTTACCTCGGATAGATGATTTGTTCGACCAATTAAAGGGAGCGAGGGCATTTTCGAAGATAGATTTGAGATCAGGGTACTATCAGATGAAGATAAAAGAAGCGGATGTAGCAAAGACCGCATTTAGAACTCGTTACGGACACTATGAATTTTTGGTGTTACCGTTCGGGTTGACGAACGCCCCAGCCCTCTTCATGGATTTGATGAATCGGGTTTTCCAACCATACCTGGATAAGTTTATGGTGGTATTCATTGATGATATACTGGTGTACTCGAATTCTTTCAAGGAGCACGAAGTACACTTGAGAAAAACCTTACAAACCTTGAGAGATCACCAGCTATATGCAAAACTGAGTAAATGTGAATTTTGGCTGAAAAGAGTGACGTTTCTAGGACATGTCATTTCAGCCAAAGGTGTTTTTGTCGACCCCCAAAAAGTCGAAGCAGTCTTGAAATGGGAACGACTGACTTCGGTCACTGAAATACGTAGTTTCCTAGGACTTGCAGGATACTATCGGAGATTTATTGAAGGTTTTTCCCTGATTGCAACCCCTTTGACCCAGCTAACTAGGAAGGATAAGAAATGGGTGTGGTCGGAAGAATGTGAGGCAAGCTTCCAAGAATTGAAGAGGAGGCTCACCACTGCTCTAGTGTTAACTCTCCCCTCAGGGACCGAGGGTTTTGTGGTATATAGTGATGCCTCGGGGAAGGGATTGGGGTGTGTTTTAATGCAACATGGGAAGGTGATCGCCTATGCATCAAGGCAATTAAAGACTCATGAGGTGAACTACCCGGTGCACGACCTGGAGTTGGCAGTTGTAGTATTTGCCTTGAGGATATGGAGACACTATTTGTATGGGTCTCGAACCTAAATTTTTACTGATCATAAGAGCCTGAAGTATCTGATGTCGCAAAAGGAGTTGAACATGCAACAAAGAAGGTGGATAAAGCTCATTAAGGATTATGATTGCACCATAGAATACCACCCGGGGAAAACAAACGTGGTGGCAGATGCCCTCAGTCACAAAAATAAAGCCTCCTTGGGAAGCTTAACAGTGGGAAAGGAGCGGCATTTGGCAGAATTAAAAGAGTTGGGGGCAGATTTGGGAATTGATGGAAGAGGTGGGTTAGTAGCCCAATTAGTGGTGCGACCAACGTATCGAGAACAGATACTATATGCCCAATTCCATGACAAGGTGGGGTCCAAGATTAGGAAGAATATGGAGGCCGGGGTAGAAATGAAATTCCGAGTAGCGGATGATGGATCCTTGATGATGGGACAACGGTTGTACGTACCTGATGACGAAACAGTCAAACGAATGGTTCTACAAGAAGCACATGAGTCTAAATTCTCCATGCATCCTGGCAGCACTAAGATGTATCGAGACCTGAAACACCTCTATTGGTGGCCTAATATGAAAAGGGAAATAGCTGAGTATGTGTTAAAGTGTGGGATATGTCAACAAGTCAAGCTTGAACACCAAAGGCCTGCGGGACCATTACAACCATTACAAATTCCAGAATGGAAGTGGGAGATGATCACCATGGATTTCGTGTCAGGATTTCCCAAAGGGAGAAAAGGAAATGATGCGATATGGGTCATTGTAGATCGGTTGATGAAATCCGCACTATTCTTGCCTATAAAGATGACCGACTCGGTGGACAAGCTTGCCAAGATCTACATAAATGAGGTGGTACGACTTCATGGGATTCCGGTGTCCATTGTATCGGATCGAGATCCCAGGTTCACCTCTCGACTTTGGCCGAGCATACAACATGCCTTGGGGACAAGATTGGACATGAGCACTGCATTTCACCCTCAAACGGATGGCCAATCGGAAAGAGTCATCCAAGTCTTGGAAGACCTATTACGGGTCTGTGTGCTAGAATTTGGAGGAAACTGGGAGGAACACATGGCATTGGTGGAATTCACGTATAACAATAGTCATCAAGCCACAATAGGGATGGCCCCATATGAAGCCTTGTATGGTAGGAGGTGCAGAACTCCTTTGTGTTGGGAAGAAATTAGGGACCGGAAGTTATATGGCGTAGAGTTGGTCCAAGTCACCACGGAGAAAGTGAGAACTATCAGGGATCGCATCAAAGCCGCCCAGGATAGACAGAAGAAGTATTCTGATGTGAGGAGAAGACCTCTCGAGTTCAGTACGGGGGACCAGGTGTTCCTAAAGGTAGCCTCATGGAAGAACATGCTACGGTTTGGATTGAAAGGGAAGTTAACTCCCCATTTCATCGGACCCTTCAAAATCTTACAACGAGTTGGACCAGTAGCCTACAAGGTGGATTTGCCCCCACAGTTAGCCAGGGTCCATGATGTGTTCCATGTCTCCTTGTTAAGGAAGGCCGACGTAGACCCCGCCCGAGTTCTACCCCAGGTCCTAGTAGAAGTCAAGGAAGACTTAACACTGGAATTGAGGCCCATAAGGATACTAGATGAAGAAGTGAAGGAGTTACGGAGCAAAAAGATCCCCATCGTCAGAATCATATGGCGAAATGCTCAAGTAGAAGAGGAAACTTGGGAGAGGGAGGCTGAGATGAGAAAAAAGTACCCCAATTTATTTGAATTACCAGGTATGGAGTGTGAAACTTCTTAAATTTCAAGGACGAAATTCATATTTAGGAGGGGAGAATGTAAACACCCAAAGGAAAATATATATATATATATATATATATATATATATATATATATATATATATATATATAGAGAGAGAGAGAGAGAGAGAGAGAGAGAGAGATGATGATGATGATGATGAATGCAGTTTTCGCTGCCGATGCAGAAATCGGCAGCGACGCAGTTTTCGCTGCCGATTTCTCAATCAACAGTGACGCAGAGCTGGGAGGGAGGGGTAAAACTGGTTTTAGATAAACCAAACAAGGATAAGACCACACCTAAACCAACCCCAAACAACCCATTTCATTTGATGGGTAGTATAAATACAAAGAGGGGAGAGAGAATGATCCATCTTCTTCCCAAACCAGCAGCTGCATGCCATTCTTCCTTTCCCCTTTCACAACAGAAACATGAATCAAACCAGTAGGGATGCCTTGTGAACTTGTGAGGGAGAGATGAGACCTTGAGAGAGGAGTGGGCAGCTGCATAGATGAGAGGAAAAAGAGAGCTGGAAAACATGAGAGGAAGAAGGAGGAGGAGAACCAATAGCTGAAGAGAAAAGAATAGTGTCGAACCTTCCTCAAACTTAGTTAAATTCAGAAGGTATGGGTTATGAAACTCCCTTCCTCTTCCCCTTAAGATCAGAAACGAAAATGAAGAAGAAAAACCCTAAGAAAAAAATTGATCTAAGACCTAAGCCAGCTATGAAGGAAACTGAAATTAACTAGGAGAACTAGCAAACAAAAGTGAAATAAAGTCAATATCAGAACATCTAACAAATCATGGTAGAGGGCTGGCTTTAACTATGGGGTAGGCCAGCATGCATGTGTGTGTGTGTTCTGCTGGGGTAATTAGTGTGTTCTGCTGTGATGTTGTTGTTGAAATTAATGTGTTCTGTTGTGATGTTGTTGCTGAAATTAATGTGTTCTGCTATGATGTTGTTGTGCTGAAATTAATGTGTTCTGCTGTGATGTTGTTGCTGAAATTAATGTGTTCTGCTGGAATTTATTGAAAGATTATATGCTGTAATTGATGGTTTTCCATGTGTGTATTCTGCTGGAATTTTGTTGAAGAATTATATGCTGAAATGGATGGTTTTGATTTGTGTGTTGTGTAGCGAAATTCTGTTTCGCTGCCGAAACCGAACCTCCTACAACGAATCGATATTCGCTGCCGATTTGTGTATTGTGCAGTGAAATGCTGTTTCGCTGCCGCAACGGAACCTCCTGCAGTGAATTGACATTCGCTGTCGATTTGTGTATTGTGCAGCGAAATTCTGTTTCGCTGCCGCAACTGAACCTCCTACAGCGAATTCATATTCGCTGCCGATTTGTGTATTGTGCAGCGAAATTCTGTTTCGCTGCCGAAACTGAACTTCCTGCAGCGAATTGGTATTCGCTGTCGAGTTGTGCGTTGTGCAGCGAAACTGTGGCACCAACAGCGATGCAGTTGTCGCTGCCGAACTGGCAGCCTGCGGCGAACCAGTTCTCACTGCCGAATTAGGCAGCCCGCAGCGAACCAGTTCTCGCTGCCGATTTCTACAATAAGCCTCCTAGGCAGGAATGACTTAAATGCTAGTAACAATTTCATGATATGATGGTGTAAAATATAGAACACTTGAATGTGAACATATGAACTCTTGAAATAAGTGTGATGATGAATATGATTCAAAAATAAAATAAATACAACTGTGCTGATTTGTGACCATTGATGTCTTAGGTGGTGCGGTCGGGATTGGACCATCATCAAGACAGGAACAACCCACAGGTGGAGCAGGTAGGTGACTTGCACCTTTTTTTTTTTTTTTTTCATACGTTGAATCTTGAAATATTTTAACTTGAGTACTACCGTATTGTTAGAACCGATATTAAATTGTCAAACGCTTAAATGTTGATTAAAGGTTGATTAGCTTCGGCTAATGGCATCCTAACGGATGGCCGGGACAAATGAGTGATTAGCTTCGGCTAATGGCATCCGAACGGATGGGCGAGACAAAGAGTGATTAGCTTCAGCTAATGGCTTCCAAATGGATGGCCGGGACAAATGAGTGATTAGCTTCGGCTAATGGCATCCGAACGGATGGCGGGGACAAATGAGTGATTAGCTTCGGCTAATGGCGTCCGAACGGATGGCCGGGACAAAGAATGATTAGCTTTGGCTAATGGCGTCCGAATGGATGGCCGGGATGAAGGACTGATTAGCTTCGGCTAATGGCATCCAAACGGATGGCCGGGACAAAGAATGATTAGCTTTGGCTAATGGCGTCCGAATGGATGGCCGGGATAAAGAAATGATTTCGCTGCAGATGCAGAAATCGGCAGCGACGCAGTATTCGCTGCTGATACAGAAATCGGCAGTGACCCAGTTTTCGCTGCCGATACAGAAATCGACATCGATGCAGTTTCCGCTGCCGATTCTGGATCGGCAGCAACGCAGTTTCCGCTGTCGATTCTGGATCGGCAGCGACACAGTTTTCGCTGCCGATTCCTTGATCGGCAGCAATGTAGTTTCTGCTGCCGATTTTGGATCGGCAGTGACGCAGCCTTCGCTATGGAATCCGGATGGATGGCCGGGACAAATGAATGACTAGTTTCGGCGAATGGCATCCGAAAGCTTGTGTATCTATATGTACTACTGGCTGTTACATCAAATACATAAAGAAATTATAAATGTTAATGCTTTATTTAATTGCCAGACCGTTAGTTACCATTATTATTATTATTAAGTGTTTGCATTCTCTTAAATGTTTTGTACTGCTGCAGGGACGTCGCACCAATGAGATGTCTAGGAAACCCGATACTCGAGAACCTACTTTTGCAAGGAATTATGTAGATGCATTCTAAATCACAATGTATTTTGTATGGGTCTATATACTGAATGTATAACTTTTATTAGATCCTTTTTGTTTAAAATTGTGATGGCTATTAGTAGGATAAGAATGCAAACTCATGTCTATGTATATATTTTTAATATGAACTTCAAATCATGCAACCTTAACATTATGTGTTTGTGTAAGATTCGCTTTTAAATGAAATGTTGATTGTATGGATTGTATTTTGATGATGTGAGGATTCAAGTTCTTTGATTACCGGCACCATGTGTATTAAATATATATATAAAAAAAAATTACTGTTGTTTTGGGCTTGGAAAGCCGGGTCGTTACAACGTGATTCACCAAAGAAACCAAGAGTCAATGTCATGATGTGCATGACATTAAATGGTAGAGCTGTCTTTTAGAAATGGAGAGTGTTTTGGGTTAATTATAAAGTTATGATTAAAGTGAGTCACCACCTAATATCATGGTCATTGAAAAACTTTTGATCTATGAGAGTTTGGGTAAGGGAACTAGTTGTGCAATAGGAAGATATATCACTCTGAGTATACCCTACCTATAGTAAACTACATCGTTAATTGGTTATTAATTTAAGACATTTTTTTATCCGTGGGTCTCATCTAAGATTCAAGGCAGATCTTTTTTCGTGAGGAAATCTCTACCTTATCGTTTTAAATCCTAACCATTCTAAAGCCTAAGTTTTAGCAATGCATTTATTTTCTATTTTACATCTTTAATACTTGAAGGTATACTTTATAGTGTAATTTTATACTTTCAAATATTAAAGTCTACAACTAAATGCTAATGCTCTAAATATTATTTAAGCAAATTATGTAACGACCCAACCTTTTCAAGGCTAAAGCCGCTGGAATTTTTTTTTTTTTTTTTTTTCATCATCTCGACTTATTCATCATTTCCATTTTTTTTTTCTGTTCTATTCTCGTATTACCACGAGTTCATACATTATAATTCGTAATCCATTTCAATATTTAATTACTAGTTTTTACAAAAGGAATCGAATGACTAATTAAGTGATTTACATGTTCGTTCATGCAGAACTCATATCACCCATAATATACGAGTATATAATTCTTTTTCGAATGTGTGTGCCACGAAATGAATCTCCTGATGCCCCATATTGGTATGATGTCCCTGTTCCAACACAAGGTAATTTTAAGCATTATAGACCATTGAAGAAATATAGTAAAACAAGATTAAAGTCACATTTCATTCATGGACCAAAAAGCATAATTCTTTAATTTCCCTTTACTTATGTCAACACAAACACCACCGTTAATAATCCGTCAATTAACGAGACAATTTCAATACTCAAACCCGATCATTCCTCTCGAATGTCGTTAGCCGAATTAATGTCTTTCTTTGGTTAAAGCATAACTAGTAGAATGCTTTCATATACTTAGTATATACGAAACGTAGTATACATGACCACATTAGTTCTTCTTAAAACTAACTCATAAACTCAAATCCGACAATCCTCTTTGGAGGCCATTAGTCGAAGTCAATCATTTCTTCATCTTGCTATCCACTAGGGTGCCATTAATCGTTTCTTCTTCTTCTTCTTTTTCTCTTCTTCTTCTTCTTCCTTTTCTTTTCTTTTTACATCACGGTCATCCCTTAGGATGCAATTAGCTGAAGCTAGTCATTTCTTCATCCTGATTATCCATTTAGAATGCTATTAGCCAAAGGTAGTAATTTCATTATCTCGATTATCCATTTAGGATGTCATCAGTCGTAATTAATCATTTGTTCACCTTGACTATCCACCTAGGATGTTATTAGTCGAAGCTAGTAATTCATACATCTCGGTTATCCATTTAGGATGCCATATACCAAAGCTAATCATTTATTCATTCTGGTAATTCATATATGGTGCCATTACCATAGCAATTCATTTACTCATTCTGGTAATTCATCTATGGTGTCATTACCATAGTTAAATTTGCCATTTACCAAAGCTAATCATTTATTCATTTTGGTAATACATCTATGGTGCCATTACCATAGCTAATCATTTATTCAGCTCGATGATCCCTTTAGGATGCCATTTATCAAATGTAAATCATTTATTCATTTTGGTAATTCATTTATGGTGTCATTACCATGGCTAATCATTTATTAATCTGATAATTCATCTATGATGTCATTACCATAGTTATCCATTTAGGATGCCACTTACCAAAACTAAGCATTTATTCATCCCAATCATACTTTGGATGCCCATAGTCAGAGCTAATCAATTGTTTACCCCTGACATCCCTTCGGATGTCATTAGCCAAAACTAATTAATCGTTTGTTCCGGTCATCCACTCGGATGCCATTAGTCGAAGCCAATCAATTGTTTGTTCCGGTCATCCATTCGGATGCCATTAGCCGAAGCTAATCAATCGTTTGTTCCGGCCATCCACTCGGATGCCATTAGCCGAAGCTAATCAGTCGTTTGTTCCGGTCATCCACTCGGATGCCATTAGCCGAAGCTAATCATTGTTTTATCAAACAATTCATGACAATTTAACATTCCTTGCAACATCAAAGTAAACCCTTGGGGATACTTGTACCACCGTTTCCTAGTAATTTATCATTCCGTAACACGATGATAGATCCCTTTGTAATGCAAAAACCAAACATCCCACAACAGTTTAGCATTCAATATAACACAACACAACAGTACCCTTTGTATCATTCATCCAACCATTCTTGACAGTTAACGTTCAATGCAACATCATAATAAATCCCCAGTAATACTCACACCACCATTCGTGGTAATTAACCATCAATACGATACAATGATAGGTCTTTCATAACACTCATACAATCAATAAATGATAGATCCTTGGTAACACATTCATCACGATTACATTCAATATAATAAAATAGTAGATCTCTCATAATACTCATACAATCATTCATCACCATTACATTCAATAAGAATACAAAAGTAGATTCTTTGTACGACACATACTACCATTCATTAGTAGCTCAAATTCATAACAGCCCCCAACATCACATTCGGTTTAGTATTCATCACAACTCAATAAGATGTTCACCTCAAAAGGGTCAGTTTAGAACTCTAACATTTTCACCATTGTTTCAACATTCATTAAGAACTTGTTCGACATTTCATAGTCATTTCGACAATCATCAAGAATTTAATCCAACTCTTCTTCGTCATTTCTTCTTACAACAAGGATTTAATAACATATCATCACAAGTTAACCATTTCAAAACATAAACATCAAAATGAGAAAAAGGTGGAAACCACCTACCTGCTCCACTTGTGGTCTGTCCTTGTCCTGGCAATGGTCCGATTCCGGCCACAACACCTAAGACACCAAAGACCACAATCAATTCATTTATATCTTCGATTCACATTCATCCCACTTATTTCAAGAATTCATATGTTCACATTCAAGTGTTCCACATTTTACACCATCATACTATGAGATTGTTACTAGAATTTAAGTCATTTCTGCCTTGTAGAAATCGGCAGCGAGGCAGTTTCTGGCTGCCGATATCTGAATCGGCAGCGACGCAGTTTCAGGCTGCCGATATTGGAATCCTTTTTAATGCCTAAAAACATATATCCATTAAATCAACGAACTCAATGTCCCTTCATCCAAATTTCAAAACTTCCCTAACACATTTTACAACACAATTAATCTATAACAACACTAATAACAAGAGCACATTTTACCATTATATCTTACATAAACCCTACACCCACATAATTCTAATTTCATCAAAACATGTAATTAAATCAAGCTTCCTAAATGTTTTACTAAGACTAGCAATAGATTCAAATAGAAACAACTCATCCACCTTTGATTATTTCCTTGAACTCAACGGTCAGAATATATATCATTGTGTTGTGTACAATATATCTCAAAATCAGAATCATCGAACGGTTGGATCTCCATAGATCTGAATAAAACCGAACTAACCTGAAAATGGACGAGCTACTGTTCAACATGAACCAAACCTTGCCGGAGAGTGTGTTTCCGATCTCCACCGTCCAGAATGTAGGTCACATCTAGATGCAGCACATATCCAAAAATAGGCACGATCCAACGGTGGAAGAGAGAGACATCGGCCGGCGACCAAAACTGCCCTGCAGGTATATTTCCTTTTGTTTTCCAGGACACTTCCGATGATGATGGCTGCTCAATGGATTATGTTCCTTCAAATCCCTCCGGTCCGTTTATATATGAGTGTGAGAAGAACCATATATCCAAATATCAACATGATCCAACGGTGGATGCAAGAGATATGGCCACCGAAGCATTATTGGTTCATCCAAATCCTGCACCTCTATGTAACCGAATTCTCTATTGTCCTCCCTTCATCCAAATTTCAAAACTTCCCTAACACATTTTACAACACAATTAATCTATAACAACACTAATAACAAGAGCACATTTTACCATTATATCTTACATAAACCCTATACCCACACCATTCTAATTTCATCAAAACATGTAATTAAATCAAGCTTCCTAAATGTTTTACTAAGACTAGCAATAGATTCAAATAGCAACAACTCATCCACCTTTGATTATTTCCTTGACCTCAATGGTCAGAATATATATCATTGTCTTGTGTACAATATATCTCAAAATCAGAATAATCCAACGGTTTGATCTCCACAGATTTGAATAAAACCGAACTAACCTGAAAATGGACGAGCTACTGTTCAACATGAACCAAACCTTGCCGGAGAGTGCGTTTCCGATCTCCACCGTCCAGAATGTAGGCCACACCTAGGCGCAGCACATATCCAAAAATAGGCACGATCCAACGGTGGAAAAGAGAGAAATCGGCCGGCGACCAAAACTTCCCTGCAGGTATATTGCCTTTTGTTTTCCAGGACACTTCCGATGATGATGGATGCTCAATGGATTATGTTCCTTCAAATCGCTCCGGTCAGTTTATAGAGGAGTGTGAGAAGAACAATATATCCAAAACTCAATATGATCCAACGGTGGATGCAAGAGATATGGCCACCGAAGCAGTATTGGTTCATCCAAATCCTGCACCTCTATGTAACCGAATTCTCTATCGTCTCTCACCCCTTTTCGTTTTTCTTTCTCTTTTTTTTTTTTTTTAATCTGGTGGCCTTTGCTGTTTTTAAAGGCACCATTGTTTTGCTAATTACCTTTATGTCCCTCATTTATGTATTTATATATTATTTGTTTCTTTTTTCATGGAAACCATCCGGTTTGTTTCTGCTTAAATCGTTAGTCTTTACCAAACTCTCATTGGGATGATATCTTTCACCAACGTAGGAAAACATATTAATAGACTTCATGCAAAATTCCATCCCAATCCGACGATTGGATTGAGAGCTCTGCTTTCTAATGTAAAATTGGTCAGTTTATGACTTTTCATCAACTATCCAAATTTTCTTGTTCAATCTTCACATAAAATAATATCAATTATCCTTCTAAACCTTTAAGGTCATTTTATTATTTTGGAATATATTCATTTTGTCATTTCTCTCATTATTTTATTCATCAAAACACGTTACCAGTTTCTTTGTCTTTATGAATTCTAAAACAAAATTCATTTTATGGAGGTCATCCCCTCCATTATATGTCACTTTCAGTCTTACGTTTACATGGCAGGTTATACATCCGCATATTTAAATCATAAATTTTCTAGGGTTTCACAAATTAATTGTTGAGGGATTTTTGGTATTTTTACCACATCCTAATGGATAATTATAAACTGGTTACAATATTTATTTTGCAAGATAAAATGCAATTTTTTTAAATATACATGAAAAACCTTTAGAATTTGTCCTTATCCATTTTAAAAAAACCATATTTGTTTTGTGTTTTTGATATGAGGAATTGTTTTTGAACTTTTTAGATTGTTTTTTGAAATTTTAGAGAAGATTAGGTTTTTTTAATACTGAGTTTGTATTTTATAGTGTAAGTCTACAACTTAATGAAATTCTTGAAAAAAAAAATATTTTTTAATTTTTTGATTTTTTTTTGAACTTTTTTTTTAGAAACATTAGGTATTTTTAATATCGGGTCCGTATTTATAATGTAAGTCTACAATTTGATATCAGGTAAAATTACTAGAAAAGCATACGAGCGACTCACAAATAATTTTGAAATGATCCCTAATTTTTTCAGATTTTTTTTTTTGAAAATTTTAAAAGTTTTTCTGGCTAGACACACAACTATAAACAAATTGAAAGCTAAAAGGAAAGGCTTAGGGTGTGTTTAGCAAAAACGCTTCTAGGAGCCAAACTAGGCCTTATTTCTTGAGAAAAAATAGGGCGAGCCAAACACATTCTTAACTTTTGGGTTGGGCTTGGCCCAACTATATGAGACAAGACTATTAGGCCTAAGGAATGCACACAAGTTGGGCTAAGGCCCAGCCTAACCTAATTTTTTATTGGGCTAGTAGCTAGTCCAACAAACCTTCTTCTCTTAATTTTTTTTTGAAATAAACAAGGGCTGGACTGAGCCTAGACATAGGATGGGCTTGAGTCCAACCCATTTTGATGGCAAGAATACTAGCAAACATGGTTGTCATACTATATTGAAGCCATAAAAAAAAAATACAATGCAATGAATCAAGAAGAGGAAGAAGCTTACCTAGGCAAGAGGTGGTTGTTGGTTGGTGGCACAATAAGTGCTAGTGATGGCCTATGGTAGTTGTTGTTGGAGGAGAAACATTGCTAGTTGGACAATTGAAAAAAAAAAAAGAAGAAGAAGATGAATTGTAGTTGTTTTTCCTCCCCCCTCCCCTTTTCTCTCTTTGTTTTGCACAAATTTCATCATAATTATAGGGGATGAAAAAGGAACATCTGATCTTTATTGGGCATGAATCTTGACCCTTGATTCAAACAGGAAGGATCCTATCTTTATTGGGCATGAATATAATTGAATGGTAAAAAAAGTTTTTGCCAATGAGAAGACATAATGATAGTTATGATGCTGGTGGTGGTGATTGTTATAATAATAATAATAATAATAATAGTCTTTAAATCAAGTTTATATTTTTTATTATTTCAATAATAATAATCATAATAGTGGTGGTGGTGGTGGTGGTGCTAGTGGTTATGATGATAATAGTCGTGTGGTAGTGGTGGTAATGGTGATGGTAGTAGTAGTGATAATAATAATAATAATAATAATAATAATATATTGAAACTGATAAAAAAAAAAAATTAAAAAGGAAAGGGGTTTCCTTATAGTTATATGGACAATCCGATATTCACTACAATAGTCAAGTGAAGTCTATGGCCTTAAAAAAAAAAAACTTGCCTTGGAGCTAGGGGTGTTTTTGTATTTTCATATGGTTTATTAGACAAAAATACTCCCGAAGATAAAAGAATCAACACAGTTATGGTATCATAGTATTTTTATTAAACAACCAAATTACACATGCACCCTTGAATCCACGAAATGTAAGTAATTGAGGTCAGGAATATTAGGGTCTTTTACCATTTTGAAATATAAAAAAATTGTTGGCATGTTGGGGCCACCACGTGCTTTAGGCGGTGTGTGTGGCGGCATCTGATGTAAGTAAATGTAACGAATGTTTGGTCGGTTTAGCCTTAGGATTTTCACTAGATCTCCACTTCAAATCATAAATCATAGAAACAGTAGGGTGACCATTTTGGGTTGATAGAGAATTACACTCCGTAATGTAGATGAAGACCATATTGAATCAAAAGCCTTAGAATGATTAGATTTTCATCAAATGACCATAATGACCATGTTCCATATGGACCACATTCTCTCTCTTTGATAGTGGATAGAAATATCAAAGGCTTATATAGTTAAACAACACATTTTAGGAAATTTACAAAAAATAGATTCCAATTGATTGTCTGGACAAAATGAATCATTCCTAAGTTTTAATGTTATAGGAATTTTTCATATCAAATTAAAGTTATATGGACTCTTTAGATGCAATATGAATTTGAAAATGTTTAAACTTAATTTTATGTAATCTAAGTCTTTATAGAATTTAGTTTGGCATTAAAAATTTTTTTTGTTAAAAAATAGTTTTATTGCCAAAAGTTGTACATAATAAAAAGTAATGCCTTATGAGAAATTCTTTTATCAAATATTTTGGTATTATCACTCAAATTATTTTTCAATAGATAACATAAAGTTTATCAAATGAGCTCTTGCATTTTTTATCACTAAAAAGTTTCTTACCCATTTTTTTTTAACCAAGTGATAAACTTTTAATTTTTTTAAAAATTGTACTTTATGCAATATTAATTTGAAAATGTTTAAACTTAATTTTATGTAATCTAAGTCTTTATAGAATTTAATTTTGCATTTAAATTTTTTTTTGTTAAAAAATAGTTTTATTGCCAAAACTTGTACATAATGAAAAGTAATGCTTTATGAGAAATTCTTTTATCAAATATTTTGGTATTATCACTCAAATTCTTTTTCAATGGATAACATAAAGTTTATCAAATGAGCTCTTGCATTTTTTTTATCTCTAAAAAGTTTCTTATCCAAACCAAGTGATAAACTTTTAATTTTTTTAAAAAATTGTACTTTAGTTATTTTAATCTCAAGAGCTAACTTTTCATAAGTGATTAATTTATTTTACGTTCAAGCTCCTGTATTCTTTAAAAAAAAATGGTGTTATAACCATTCATAATAGATGAAAGAACACTCTAAAAGTTCATAAACAATTAAGTGAAGATTTTTTTTTTAATTTATAAATATGACTTATTCACTCCATGTGAACCAACTTACATCTTACAACACTTATGCTTACAAATTTGCTTATCTAAAATATTTCATTACTTTCATAATCTTCTAAAAGTTTTAAGCTTTTCTTATATCAAATCATAATTTCACTTTCTTGAGCTTAAACAAATCATAGCTTAAACAATCCCTCTCTTATGGATGAAGGATTCATCCTCTGGATGGAATTGCTTCTAGTTATATTTTATGGTTTTAGTTGTCTTGTCACTCATTATATCATGACCAAATTTCAATGTTAGGTTCATGTTCATGTTAGATTCATCCTCTGGATGGAATTGCTTCTAGTAAGATTGTACGGGGATATCCTAAAGATGGTTCTAGCTAATATGTTTAAGTTGGATGATTAACCTATTGGTTACACAAATATCCTTCATCGTATAGGAAAATGAACCTTAAAAGTTCATCTCAAGGCATGCAAGGTGCAAAAAGTATAGACCAGGATAATCTACATTGGTTAATAATGCATATAAACTCAATCAAATATTACAAATTATTCAACACAAATAAATTAATTAGGACAAATGCAACATATACACTTATACAACAATTACACATTGCAAATTCATCTAAGCAAGTGAATTAATGCATTGAGGTTCTAATTTGACCTTTGGGAGTGGATGGACAAAAGATGTTGGATCAAAGAGAGGCAATGCCAGCTTATAGTGGTCACTCGCAGAAGCAAGACTAGAGTTATGAGATAACGACATGTGGTGGTCACTCGTTGTGTTTAGATTTATACAAAACAACAACAAAAACGATGAAAAAAACTACAAGATCCTTGAATAAAAGGGGGTTTCAAATTGTGGCTACTATTGGGTGTATTTGAGGCTTTTTATGGGTTTATTGTTTGATCCAGGTTGAAGAGCTAGATTTTTTATGAAGGTTCAATCGGATTCAAGGGATAAGACAAATGATTTGGGTGGGTTTATTAGGTTTGGTCTATTGGATTTATGGTTGTGACACTATAGTGGATAAGAAGAAAAAGAAATATGTTGATTTGAGTTTGTGGGGCTGATTTGGTGGCATTGCCATAGGTGTATCTGATTGGAAGTGGTAGGGGTTGTTGCTACTAACATGGTGGTTGATTTTGGTCGGAATCCGACAATGCTACTAACATGTTGTTTCTATTTTTTGTTGGGTGGTAGGTAGGGTTGTCGTCAGGTAATTTTTGTTTCTTTGCTTTTGCTTTTTTCTTTTTCTAAGGTTAAGTTTCTATGTGTTTTTTTTTTCTCTATTTATATTGTCTTGCTTCTCTAAAAAAAAAAAAAGCCCAAACTCAAAATGATACTAAACCTTTATATTATTTCCTTCTTGAACTGGGTACTCTTTACAATTTTTTGTTTCTTTATTTTTTCTTGATTCTTTAGTTCACAATCATCTTAATCCTCTGTTTTCTTTATTGCCTCTAATTTCATTCCTTAAATTTTATTTTCATTATTATCCATTATTATTTTATTTTATTTCTCAACCTTGCCATCTAAAATAAAATAAAATAAAAGTGTAGAAAGTTATTAAATGATGGAAATTGACTTGATTTTATCGAAAATATATAATATTTTTGATATTTTTATATTTTTTAAAACACATGGAAAAACATTTTGGACAACCTTAGCAATGTCAGTAAAATGCCATTATTCATTTATGTTTTGCCGATGACCTTATGATTTTATGTTAAGTAGATTTGGATTTGCTAGGGATTGTAAGGAAGGTCTTCGATGATTTTGCTAGGTTGTCTAGGCCACAAATCTAGCAAAAAGCCAGGCTTTCTTATTAGGTGTTGATGATGAGCTTGGAGCTTCTTTGCAGATTCTTTTGGTTTTTAAGTTGGGTTATTTGTCGATCATATATCTAAGAGTCTCTTTGATCTCTACTAGACTAAAACATAATGATTGCCTGTCTTTGGTTGGGCGAATTCTCTCAAGGATTAAGTTGTGGACTTTAACTTCTCTTACTTATGTTGAACATCTTCAACTGATCAAATCTGTTCTCTTTTTAATCCAAGTATACTGGTATTTTATGTTTATTCTACCTTGTTCTATTATCATGAGAATTGAGGGCATTTTAGTTGTCTTTCTCTGTAAGGGTTATTCTATTTTTTTAGTCTGTGGCTAAGGTAGCTATTCCCAAGCATGTTTGGGGACTACTTTCAGACATGTTATTAGTTAGGTCAAATTGAGTGCATAATATTTTGCTCGAGGGTTGTTCTTTCTAGCACGTTAGACCTCTTTCAGTATCTTCTTGGGCCTGGAGGAAGATTTTTTTTAGTAGAGATCAGTGTAAAGATATGTTTGTTTAATGTATTGATGATGGGGCTATTACCTCTCTATGATTAGACTACTAGTTGTTAGATAGGCAACAATTATGTGTGACCTATTGCTTTTCAAGGTGCTATACTCTTCCGGGATGATCTAAGATACAAAGATGTCAAATATTTTTTAGGGTTCTTAAGCCTTTCCTCTTGGTAACCACCTTCTAGCCAATATGGGACTCCATTCACATCCATCCCTGGATCAACTCTCTAGCTCATTATATTTGGAAAGGTCACTCTTTAGAAAAATTCACGATTGACTTGGCTTAGAAGACACTTAGGGATACCAACCTTGAGGACATTATGCACCATTTACTCTAGTTCTCGAGCCATACCCTATAACACTCTTTCATCTTCTGGCTTTATTCCTTAGGTTGGCTTTATAAAATGGACAAGTTGCATGTGCTTCACATCATTCCCTTCTCGGTATGTATCCTTTGTGATTTCAATGTAGAGATTCATGACCATCTATTCTTTGAGGGCCTTTTCTCAACCTCGATTTAGTGAGATATCTTGGGCGTGAATCTCATTTTATGGTCATCCATGACATGGAAACCTCTACTTAAGTAAGCATCCTTATAACTCCAAAAGAGAAAGAAGTTCGCATATATTTTAACTCAATTAGTCCTCTCACCATAGTCTACTACTTAATCTGGTATGAGAGGAACAATAAAATATATTCTCCTATTTTCTAGACTCATTGAGATGTTTGCTCATAGATTTTTTATTTAGTTAGATCCTGACTTGTAGACTTGTATCCTAGAATTTAGGTTCCAACTCAACGTAGGGCCATTTGGAGGCTCCCAAGATGACTATCTTTCTACTCCAACTGCTAGTTAGTGTTTGCCTGCAGAACTAGTTAACCGATTCCTGAGTTTTTTATATTTTTGTTTTTCTAACTTTTTAGCTTCTTCTTTAGCTTTTGATTTGTTTTTATGTAACCTTAAAGTCTTTGATCCAAGTAACAAAACTATATACTTCTTGGTGCATGCTTCTCGTATTTTGTATAATTTTTTTCTTTTTATACAACTTACCTTTATATAAAAAAAATTTAGACTAATTAGTTCCATATAGGGTTTCCTTTTTCATTTTTGGGAAAAATATAGGACTCTTTATTTCATTCATAAAATTCACCTGTTTAATTTAGAATATTCTATTTCATATATATATATATATATATATATATATATATATATATATATATATATATATTAGTCCTTTATATTTCTTTAAATCTTTTGTAAGATTGAGTTGAATGCTTTAAATTTTTTTAAAACAATAATAACTAAATGTATTAGTTTGGCAGGAGAAAATTATATATTTAGTACCCAATTTTATTTTATTTTTATATGAGATATAAAATTTTTTATTGTTTTCTATTTGCATGCCCATTCTTACTTTATGTATAAGTAAAGATGACAAAAAGAGAAGAGAGTGAAAGTTGAAATTGAATGTTTGAACCTTAAGTACCTATATTTTATAAATAAAATATAATATCAAGATCCATTTAACTTGGAGTGGATTTAATTTTATTTTTAAGATGTAGTAGCCTTATACCCGAGCTACGTTGTAGGTAGCACGATTAAGTTTTTAAGTTAACGCAAGAGAAGAAGATGGCTGCATTATAGATGCGTTTTCATGTATCATAATTTTTTCAATTGAGAAATAAAAAGATGTTTATGTGAACACTAATTAAATACTAAAACGAGAAGTTAATATTCAAAATTGAAGTACAAGATAGATGCAAATGCAAATATTTTGTATTGATTTTTCTTTTCTTTTATATGTTTTCATTTGTTTCTTCTTAGAGAGTAATTGTCATTGCTAATAATGAAAGACTTATTTCTATAAAAACATAATTCAAATGCAATTAATTGATATAAGATATATGATTAGTACTTAAAAGTACATTTTTATAAAGGTTTTATATCATCATTTTGCACTTGAAGTATCAATAACTCCTTAATTAAAGCATGTTTTATAATAACATACCTAATAGTATAAGATACCTTTAATTTATTGTAAATGTTCATCTTAAATGCAGGCCTATCACATAAATAAAAGGATTATTAATGAGTTTAAGTATTGAAATTGAAAGGACAACGAGAGGGCCAAACTTAGAAAAGAGATATTAGTGCAGTTCAAACTGGAACACTGTTCGGTAATTGGGTCATATCGCGAGTTCTAGATGTCCAAATGACCTCAATTTTTTGGACAGATTCGGTAAGACATAGGCCTACAACTTTCTTGTGTAGTCCAAGATTTAAAAAGGCTGTTTTCAAGTCCAAATTATAGTAACAACGAAGAAGTCTGAATCTGTCCTGCAGCCCAGACACTGTTCAATGTTCAACCCATATCTCGAGTTCTAGAAGTTCAAATGACCTTAATTTTTTTTCCTAGAAAGATAAGAAAATTTTCTATAACTTTCATGGTACAAGTGGTTCCAGTTCTGATACTAGCAATGATGTTTAATTTAGATAAGAAGATAATGATTTTCACCCAATCAAGAGTTGGCTACCCACTCAACAATTAGTCATCAAATCAATAATTCTAAATTTTGGCCTATAAAAAGAGGCATTTGCCATGCATTTAGGGGCTTGGTCATTCAGATCAAGAACTTGCTCTTGCTCTCTCTCTTTATATTTTTTTTGTAATTCTTAAGTTTTGCTTTCATTAATATCTTATTTATACTTTTCATTTCCTTTCCTTTACTTAGTTAACTTGTATCTTATTTATGTTTTTATCTTGTTTATTTATGTTTCTCTTCTTCATTATGTTTAGCTAAGTTTATTATGTCGAGGTGAAAAGGTTACACTAATGGTGTAAGAATAAGTATAGTATAAAATCAACATGGACCTTAATGTTTAATATTAACATGTCTTATCTTTTTTATCTTACTAATTCTGAATGTCTGCTTGTTAAATGGTTAACCTAGATTTGTGTTGTATAACACTTGGTACAACAAATGCTTGACACTCTCATAGCACAACCGTATGGTATTACCTACACTTGTGCTATGAAAGGAACTTAATTTGTTGTTAACATAAGTTAGCATCATGAATTCCTGACAATATTTAAAAGTTTGATGTTACTTAAATAAGATAATTAATATGATCATGTTAACAATTTATAATGAGCTATTAGTGACAAATCATCCGATCAGAACCTCCTTTGTGTGTGGTTTCTAGTTGAATAATAAGAGTTTATACTATACTTGTTTGAAATACCATTAGTGAATCCTCTAACCTTGACATTTGTTTTTATCATTGTTTAATCCTTACATTGATCTTCCATCTCAAAATTCTCATCAACTTCTTCTTCTTTATTATTATTATTATTATTATTATTATTATTATATTACTACTACTACTACTACTATTACTATTTTTACCATTATTATCATTATTATCATTATTATTATTATTATTATGATGATGATTATTATTATTATTATTATTATTATTATACTATTACTATTATTGTTATTGTTGTTGTTGTTGTATTATTGTTAATTATAATTTATACAATTAACCTCCCTATGGTTCGACCCCGATCTTGCCGGATTATTTATTACTTCGACACTCTTACACTTGGGAGAAGACATCAATCTTTTGGTTGTGTCAAGTTTTTGGCGCCATTGCCGAGGAGGTAAATTCTTATACAAATTATAGTATTTCTTTTATTTTCTCCTTTCACTTTTCTTGTATCTAACTTTGTTTCTTTTGTTTTGTTTCCTTTTGTTTTCTTTTCTTCTTCCTTTTAATCTCTTTCTACACGTGCATGAGTGTTTGGTCACATACATTAAGTGGTAGACTTTGTAAGGTATCCTCATCATTTTCAGAAAATATGGCTGAAGAAGATAATCAGTCACTTCATAATGAGAATAATGAGAATAACCGTGTTAAAACACGTAGAGACCACATGAATCTCACAAGAACAAGTGCACCCTCATGCATAGTTTTTGCTCCTGATGCATCTCATTTTAATTTTAAGCCAGGCATTATTCAACTTTTACTTGCATTTGAGAAAATTTGAAGAAGTTTGTAACACCTAGAATGACTTAAATTGTAGCTGAATATCATTAGATTAAAGCTTTTTTCTTTTTCATTAAAAGATAAAGCTAAAACATAGCTACAAAATCATAGGTCAGGATCCATTCGTGCTTGGGATGAAATACAACAACAATTTTTAAAGAAGTTTTTTCCATCTCACAGAACCAACTCTTTCAAAAGACAAATCACCACTTTCACTCAAAAACCAGGTGAAACATTTTACCAATATTGGGATAGGTATCAAGACGTGCTTAATACTTGCCCTCATCATGGTTTTGAAACATAGAGATTGGTTTCACAATTTTATGAAGGGTTAACACCTAAAGATAGGCAAATGGTTAAATTGATATGCAATGAAACTTTTGAAGATAAAGACCCTAATGAAGCAATGGAGTACCTAGACTTGCTAGCTGAAAATGCATAAAATTAGGACACTACAGGCACTTATGAGACACTAAGTAAAACCCAACCTCATACATTTAGTGGAGGTATGTATAACCTTAAGGAAGATCATGACCTCCAAGCCAAGTTTGCATCTTTAGCTAGAAAATTCGAGGCACTAGAATTGAAAACGAGTGGTCAAATAAAATCTGTTCAAGACATTATGTGTCAAATCTGTGAAACAAATGAACATGCAACCAATGACTGTCTAACTTTGCCTTCTTTTAAGGAATGCCTCCATGAACAAGACTATACTTTAAACAGTTTCCAAAGGCCCAATCATAACCCATACTTGCAAACATACAACCCTAGTTGGAGAAACCACCCAAATTTAAGTTGGAAAAGTGATAATAATAATGCAAAAACTTCACGGCCACCGTTTCAAGCACACCATAAGTTTTAAAATTCTCATGGATGTGCACCTCCTTATGCTCCACCTCCTAGAAGAAATCTTGAGGAAACATTGCATGTATTCTTTGAAAAGCAAGAGGCAATCAACACTCAACTTGCTCAAGGCATGATAGATTTTAAAGATACTCTTGCAAAGTTAACATCTGCTCTCAGTTTCCAAGAGAAAGGTAAGTTTCCATCTCAACCAAAGCAAAATCCAAAAGGGCAATTGATTAGTACTTAAAAGTGCATTTTTATCAAGGTTTTATATCATCATTTTGCACTTGAAGTATCAATAACTCCTTAACTAAAACATGTTTTATAATAACATACCTAATAATATAAGATACCTTTAATTTATGGTAAATGTTCATCTTAAATGCAGGCCTATCACATAAATGAAAGGATTGATTGATGAGTTTAAGTATTGAAACTGAAAGGACAAGGAGAGGGCCAAACTTAGAAAAGAGATGTTGGTGTAGTCCAAACTAGAACTCTGTTCGGTAATTGGGTCATATCTCGAGTTCTAGATGTCCAAATGACCTCACTTTTTTTCCCTGGAAAGATAAGATAATTTCCTAGAACTTTCATGCATACAGGTGGTTCCAATTCTGATGCTAGCAATGATGTTTTATTTAGACAAGAAGATAAGGATTTTCACCAAGTCAAGAGTTGGCCACCCACTCAACAATTAGTCATCAAATCAATAGTTCTAAATTTTGGCCTATAAAAGGAGGCATTTTCCATTCGTTTAGGCATCTTGGTGTTCAAATCGAGATCATGCTCTTGCTATCTTTCTTTGTATTTTGTAATGTTTAAGTTTTATTTTATGTTATATT
Source organism: Populus tomentosa (assembly GCA_018804465.1). NCBI lineage: Eukaryota > Viridiplantae > Streptophyta > Magnoliopsida > Malpighiales > Salicaceae > Populus > Populus tomentosa. Next base: position 8,656,419 of record CM032005.1, on the reverse strand, counting down.
AATCTCTTGTTTATGCTTTTCATTTCCTTTCCTTTATTTCTATAATTATGTTCTTATCTTGTTTATTTATGTTTCTTTCTTTCATTATGTTTAGCTAAATCTATTATGTCAAGGTGAAAAGGTTACACTAATGGTGTAAGAATAAGTATAGTATAAACTCAACATGGACTTTAATGCTTGATATTAACATGTTTTATATTTATTATCTTGCTCACTCTTAATACGTTGCTTGTTAAATGGTTAATCTAGATTTGTGTTGAACAACCCTTGGTACAACAACTGCTTGGCACTTTCATAGCCCAACCATATGGTATAACCTACACATGTGTTATGAAAAGAACTTGATTTGCTGTTAACATAAGTTATCACCATGAATACCTGATAATATTTACAAGTATTGGCATTACTCGAATAAGATAATTAATGTAATCATGTTAACAATTATAATCTGATTGGAATCTCCTTTGTGTGTGATTTCCAGTTGAGTAATAAGAGTTTATACTATACTTGTTTGAAGTACCATTAGTGGATCCTTTAACCTTGATATTTGTTTTTATTATTATTTAATCCTCACATTAATCTTATATCTCAAAGTCCTTTTTATTATTACTATTACTATTATTAATATCATTACTACTGCTACTACTACTATTATTACTATTATTGTTATTATTAGTATTATTGTTGTTGTTGATGTTGTTGTTATTGTTATGTTGTTGTTATTTATAATTTATATAGTTAACCTCCTTGTGGTTCGACCCCGGTCTTGCCTTATTATTTATTACTTCGACATTCTTGCACTTGGGAGAAGACATCAATCTTTTGGTCGTGTCAAGTTTTTGGCGCCGTTACCGGGAAGGTAAATTCTTGTATAAATTATAATATTTATTTTATTTTCTCTTTTCACTTTTATTTCTTTTGTTTCTTTTTCTTCTCTTTTCTTTTCTTTCTTTATTCTCCTCTTACACATGCATGAGAGTTTGGTCACGTATATTAAGTGGTGGGCTTTATAGGGTATCATCATCATTTTTAGAAAATGTGGCAGAAGAAGATAATCAATCGCTTCATAATGAGAATAACCGTATGAGAACACTTAGAAACCACATGAATCCTATAAGAACAAGTGCACCCTCTGCATAGTTTTCCCTCTTGATGCATCTCATTTTAATTTAAGCCAGGCATTATTCAACTTTTACCTTCTTTTTCATGGCTTAGACCTAGAAAATTCATACTTGCATTTAAGGGAATTTAAAGAGGCCTGTAACATTTATAATGACTCAAATTGTAGCATGACACCATTAGATTAAAGCTTTTTCATTTTTCATTAAAAGATAAAGCTAAAACATGGCTATAAAATTTGAGACCAGGATCTATTCGTGTTTGGGATGAAATGCAACAACAATTTTTAAAGAAGTTTTTTCTGTCTCACAAAGCAAACTCTTTCAAAAGATAAATCATCACTTTCACTCAAAAGCCAGGAAAAACATTTTACCAATATTGGGATAGGTATTGAAACATTTTTATGAAGGGTTAACACCTAGAGATAGGCAAATGGTTGAATTGATGTGCAATGGAACTTTTAAAGATAAAGACCCTAATGAAGCAATGGAGTACCTAGACTTGCTAGCTGAAAATGCTTAAAATTTGGACACCACAGGTACTTATAAGGCACCAAGTAAAACTCAACCTCATACATCTAGTGGAAGTATGCACAACCTTAGGTTAGATCATGACCTCCAAGCCAAGTTTGCATCTTTAGCTAGAAAAGTCGAAGCACTTGAATTGAAAAAGAGCTTTGATATGTGGATGGATCATGACGAGTTCATGCCCTTGGTGAAGAAAGTATGGGATCAGCATTCGGGGGGTTGTCCAATGTATCAGTTGTGTTGCAAACTAAGGAAGCTAAAGCAGGAACTTAAACATTTCAATAAGACTCACTTCTCCAATATATCAGATAGAGTCAAAAATGCAAAAGATCAAATGGATAAGGCTCAACAGGAGCTGCATACAGCGCCTGAGAATCCAACTTTACGCATGCGAGAAAGAGATGCTGTTCGTAACTATGCTTCTACCGTCAGGGCGGAAGAGAGTTTTTTCAAACAAAAGGCAAGGATACAATGACTTAGCTTGGGGGATCAGAATACTAGCTACTTCCACAAATCAGTAAATGGAAGATAGAATAGAAATAAGCTTCTCTCCGTTACAAGGGAGGATGGGGAAGTCGTTGAAGGACACGAGGCAGTCAAATCAGAAGTAATTGCATACTTCCAGCGTGTGTTGGGAGTGAATCAGATGCCTAGGGTCTTGAACGAGGAAGTGATGCAATCGGCAATTAACTGCAAACTATCTTCGACTCAACAACATGAACTAGCACAAGAAGTAACAAGGGAGGAGATTAAGAATGCTATGTTTAGTTTGAAAAACAACAAAGCCCCTGGCCCGGATGGCTTCAACGCAGGTTTCTTCAAAAGAATGTGGCATATAGTGGGGGAAGATGTAATCAAAGCTGTTAGCTTCTTCTTTCAGACTCGTAGAATGCTTAAAGAAATGAATGTTACATCCATTTTGCTTATCCCTAAAGTTGCTAATCCTACGAGGTTGACAGATTTTCGTCCTATATCTTGCTGCAATACAATATACAAATGCATCGCGAAGATTCTAGCTGGGAGAATGAAAGTTGTTTTGCCATCCTTAGTAGGTCCGTATCAGACAGCTTTTGTAACAACCCGGCTTTCCAAGCCCAAAACAACAGTAATTTTTTTTTATATATATATATATATACACATGGTGCCGATAATCAAAGAACTTGAATCCTCACATCATCAAAATACAATCCATACAATCAACATTTCATTTAAAAGCGAATCTTACACAAACACATAATATTAAGGTTGCATGATCTGAAGTTCATATTAAAAATATATACATAGACATGAGTTTGCATTCTTATCCTACTAATAGCCATCACAATTTAAACAAAAGGATCTAATAAAAGTTATACATTCAGTACATTGATTCATACAAAATACATTGTGATTTAGAATACATCTATATAATTCCTTGCAAAAGTAGGTTCCCGTGTATCGGGTTTCCTAGACATTTCGTTGGTGTGACGTCCCTGCAGTAGTACAAAACATTTAAGAGCATGCAAATACTTAATCATATTAATAATGGTAACTAACGGTTTGGCAATTAAATAAAGCATTAACATTTATGCTTTCTTCATGTATTTGATGTAACAGCTAGTAGTACATATAGATACACAAGTGTTCAAATGCCATTCGTCGAAACAAGACATTCGTTTGTCGGTAGTGAAAACTGGGTCACTGCCGATTTCTGTATCGGCAGCGAATACTGCGTCGCTGCCGATCCAGAATCGGCAGCGAAAACTGTGTCGCTGCTGATTTCTGTATCGGCAGCGAAAACTGGGTCGCTGCCGATTTCTGTATCGGCAGCTAATACTGCGTCGCTGCCGATCCAGAATCGGCAGCGGAAACTGTGTCGCTGCCGATTTCTGTATCGGCAGCGAAAACTGGGTGGCTGCCGATTTCTGTATCGGCAGCGAATACTGCCTTGCTGCCGATTTCTGTATCGGCAGCGAATACTGCGTCGCTGCCGATCCAGAATCGGCAGCGGAAACTGCGTCGCTACCGATTTCTGTATCGGCAGCGAAAACTGGGTGGCTGGCGATTTCTGTATCGGCAGCGTATACTGCGTCGCTGCCGATTTCTGTATCGGCAGCGAATACTGCGTCGCTGCCGATCCAGAATCGACAGCGAAAACTGCGTCGCTGCCGATTTCTGTATCGGCAGCGAAAACTGGGTCGCTGCCGATTTCTGTATCGGCAGCGAATACTGCGTCGTTGCCGATTCAGAATCGGCAGCGGAACTACGTCGCTACTGATTTCTGCATCGGCAGCGAAATCCTTCCTTTATTCAGGCCATCCATTCGGACGCCATTAGCCAAAGCTAATCATCCTTTGTCCCGGCCATCCGTTCGGATGCCATTAGCCGAAGCTAATCACTCTTTATCCCGCCCATCCGTTCGGATGCCATTAGCCGAAGCTAATCACTCTTTGTCCCGCCCATCCGTTAGGATGCCATTAGCCGAAGCTAATCACTCATTTGTCCCGGTCATCCGTTCGGATGCCATTAGCCGAAGCTAATCAACCTTTAATCAACATTTAAGCGTTCGACAATTTAATATTGGTTCCAACAATATGGTAGTACTCAAGTTAAAATATTTCAAGATTCAACGTATGAAAAAGAAAGGTGCAAGTCACCTACCTGCTCCACCTGTGGGTTGTTCCTGTCTTGATGATGGTCCAATCCCGACCGCACCACCTAAGACATCAATGGTCACAAATCAGCATAGTTGTATTTATTTTATCTTTGAATCATATTCATCATCACACATATTTCAAGAGTTCATATGTTCACATTCAAGTGTTCCATATTTTACACCATCATATCATGAAATTGTCACTAGCCTTTAAGTCATTTCTGCCTAGGAGGCTTATTGTAGAAATCAGCAGCGAAAACTGCGTCGCTGCCGAATCCAGAATCGGCAGCAAAAACTGCATGGCTGCCGATTTCTGCATCGGCAGCGAAAACTGCGTCGCTGCCAAATCCAGAATCGGCAGCGAAACTGCATCACTGCCGATTTCTGCATCGGCAACGAAAACTGCATCGCTGCCGATTTCTGCATCGGCAGCGAAAACTGCGTCGCTGCCCAATCCAGAATCGGCAGCGAAAACTGCATCGCTGCCACATTCAGAATCGGCAGCGAAAACTGTATCGGCAACGAAAACTGCGTCGCTGCCGATTTCTGCATCGGTGTTGGTGCCACAGTTTCGCTGCACAACGCTCAACTCGGCAGCGAATACCAATTCGCTGCAGGAAGTTCAGTTGCGGCAGCGAAACAGGATTTCGCTGCACAATACACAAATCAGCAGCGAATATCAATTCGCTGCAGGAGGTTCAGTTGCGGCAGCGAAACAGAATTTCGCTGCACAATACACAAATCGGAACCATCCATTTCAGCACATAATTCTTCAACAAAAATTCCAGCAGAATACACACATGGAAGACCATCAATTACAACATACAATCTTTCAATAAATTCCAGCAGAATACACACATTAATTTCAGCAACAACATCACAGCAGAACACATTAATTTCAGCACAACAACATCACAGCAGAACACACTAATTTCAGCAACAACATCACAGCAGAACACACTAATTTCAGCACAACAACATCACAGCAGAACACATTAATTTTAGCACAACAACATCACAGCAGAACACATTAATTTCCCCAGCAGAACACACACACACACATGCATGCTGGCCTACCCCATAGTTAAAGCCAGCCCTCTACCATGTTTTGTTAGATGTTCTGAAATTGACTTTATTTCACTTCTGTTTGCTTGTTCTCTTAGTTAATTTCAGCTTCCATCACAGCTGGCTTAGGTCTTAGATCAATTTTCTCTTAGGGTTTTTCTTCTTCATTTTCGTTTTTGATCTTAAGGGGGAGAGGAAGGGAGTTTCATGACCCATACCTTCTGAATTTAACTAAGTTTGAGGAAGGTTTGACACTATTATTTTCTCTTCAGCTGCTGGTTCTCCTCCTTCTTCTTCCTCTCACGTTTTCCAGCTCTGTTTTTCCTCTCCTCTATGCAGCTGCCCACTCCTCTCTCAAGGTCTCATCTCTTCCTCACCAGTTCACAAGGCAATCTCTACTAGTTTGATTCACGTTTCTGTTGTGAAAGGGGAAGGGAAGAACGGCATGCAGCTGCTGGTTTGGGAAGAAGATGGATCATTCTCTCTCCCCTCTTTGTATTTATACTACCCATCAAATGAAATGGGTTGTTTGGGGGTTGGTTTAGGTGTGTTCTTATCCTTGTTTGGTTTATCTAAAACCAGTTTTACCCCTCCCTCCCAGCTCTGCGTCACTGTTGATTGAGAAATCGGCAGCGAAAACTGCATTGCTGCTGATTTCTGCATCGGCAGCGAAAACTGCGTCGCTGCCAAATCCAGAATCGGCAGCGAAAACTGCATCGCTGCCACATCAAGAATCTGCAGCGAAAACTGCATCGCTGCCGATTTCTGCATCGGCAGCGAAAACTGCGTCGCTGCCGATTCCAGAATCGGCAGCGAAAACTGCATCGCTGCCACATCAAGAATCGGCAGCGAAAACTGCATCGCTGCCGATTTCTGCATCGGCAGCGACGCAGTTTTCGCTGCCGATGCAGCAATCGGCAGCGACGCAGTCGTCGCTGCCGATTGCTGCATCGGCAGCGAACACTGCGTCGCTGCCACATCAAGAATCGGCAGCGAAAACTGCATCGCTGTCGATTTCTGCATCGGCAGCGAAAACTACGTCGCTGCCGATTTCTGCATCGGCAGCGAAAACTGCATTCATCATCGTTTCTCTCTCTCGCTCTCAATATATATATATATATATATATATATATATATATATATATATATATTCCTTTAGGTGTTTACAGCTTTTATCTCTAGACGGAGAATCAGCGACAATATTCTTTTGTCTCAAGAGCTAATGAAAGGTTATCATAAATCTACGGGTCCTGCTCGTTGTGCTATGAAAGTAGATCTGATGAAGGCTTATGACTCGGTTTGGTTGGATTTCGTTGATACTACATTAATAAAAATGGGATTCCCTAGAACAGTCATTGATTGGATCATGGTTTGTGTTACATCATGTCAATTCTCAATCAATGTCAACGGTGAACTTGCAGGCTACTTTCAAGGGGGGAGAGGGCTGAGACAAGGTGATCCATTATCCCCATATTTGTTTGTCCTATGCATGGAAATCCTGTCAGGGCTGTTCTGCAGTATGAGTGCCAATCAAAACTTCAAGTTTCACTGGAGATGCAAGAAGGACAGAATTTCTCATCTTTGCTTTGCCGACGACTTGATGATATTCAGCAAAGGGGATGTACACTCAATTCGTATGATCAAAAATGTACTCACAGAGTTTCAAGATCTATCAGGTCTATATCCAAATCCAAACAAAAGTGACATCTTCTTGAGCGGTGTGTTAGGTGCTGAGAAGGAACAGATTATCAGTATTCTTGGGTTTAGAGAGGGGGAGCTTCCTATGAAATATTTGGGAGTGCCTCTTATCTCGTCCAGACTAAAGGCTATTGATTGTAAGGGCCTCGTGGATCGAATTACCGCTAAAGTACGACATTGGACCTGCAGAACACTCTCTTTCGCAGGGCGAGTACAACTAATTAACTCAGTTTTATTCTCTATCCAGGTCTATTGGGCATCTCTATTCCTATTACCTGGGCAAGTAGTGAAAAATGTTGAGCAAATTATGAGATCCTTTCTTTGGTCAGGTTCAGATATGAGCACTACTAGGGCTAAAGTGGCTTGGGATCAAGTATGTCTTCCAAAAAAGGAGGGGGGGCTCGGCATAAAAAGGATAACCGAATGGAACAAGATTGCCTTGTTGAAACACATTTGGAACTTGTGCAATGACTCGAATGGCTCAATCTGGTCTACTTGGATCAGATCCAATCTCTTGCGAGGTAGGAATTTCTGGACAATCAAGGCGCCAGGAAGCTGCTCTTGGGCTTGGGGAAAGATTCTAAAGCTGAGATCCTTAGCATGGCCGAAGATGAAGCACATCATCGGAGATGGAATGACAACCTCTCTATGGTTTGACAATTGGCATCCTCACAGCCCGCTCGCTGATACTTACGGTGAAAGATTCATCTATGATTCAGGTATGGAACATAACACGAGAGTGAACGTGCTGATTAATAACTTAGAATGGAGAATTCCTATCACTCATGCTCTTGGCTGGCACCCCATTATAGAAGCTATTCCTTCCACCTCTACTCCTAAGGGGCAAAAAGATGAGATTGTTTGGTTGGATTCGCCAAATCAGAGTTTCTCGGTCAAAGTAGCGTGGGAGCAACTAAGAATTCATCGTCAAATGGTTGAATGGCATGACATTGTGTGGTTCAAGAATGTTGTTCCAAGACATGCATTTCTTCTATGGGTGGCTATTCAACGGAAACTCTCAACGCAGGATAGACTTCATCGGTTTGGTATACATGGTCCCAATAGGTGCTCACTCTGTCTCCGCAACAATGAAGATCACAACCACTTGTTCTTTGAATGCTCCTATACGAAAGCATTATGGTGGAATGTTTGTGACAGATGCGACATTCCAAGAATGACAAAAAGCTTGGATGAATGGATTCGATGGGCCACAGTCACTTGGCATGGCAAAAGTTTCGTCAACTTTTCTTGTAAACTGGGTTTCGCAGCTACAGTGTATTGTATCTGGCAAGAACGGAACGCAAGGATCTTTGCAGATGTGTCCGAAACTTCGAATGTGGTTTTTGATCAAATCGAATGTATGATTCGTGATAAGCTTGTTTTGATGAGGAACGTTCAACAAACAGATGAAAACACAAGGATCCAAAGACTTTGGAGGGTCAACAACATGGACTCTTAATTTGATGTTTAGCTGGTTGTTTTTGTACCTCTAGCATATCTAGTTGGTCTAAGTTTTTGTTTTGTTATGTGGCTAGCCTGTAGCCATTTGTTGGTTTCATTTCTGTTCACATTGTAAATCTTGGGTATGCCCATTATATTCTTTGTATCATTTTTTTTTAATACATAAGTCAGCTTACCAAAAAAAAAGAAAAAGAGTGGTCAATTAAATTCTGTTCAAGACATTGTGTGTCAAATCTGTGAAACCAATGAACACTTAACAAATGATTGTCCAACTTTGCCTTCTTTTAGGGAATGCCTCCATGAACAAGCCCATGCTTTAAATAGTTTTCAAATGCCCAATCATAACCCATACTCACAAACGTATAACCCTAGTTGGAGAAATCACTTAAATTTTAGTTGGAAGAGTGATAGCAATAATACACAAACTTTATAGCCATCATTTCAAGCACACCATAATTTCCAAAATTCTCATGGATATGTACCTCCTTATGCTCCACCTCCTATAAGAAATCTTGAGGAAACATTGCATGCATTCATTGAAAAGTAAGAGGCAATCAATACTCAACTTGCTTAAGGCATGATAGATTTTAAAGATACTTTTGCAAAGTTAACATCTACTCTGAGTTTCCAAGAGAAAGGTAAGTTTCCATCTCAACTACAGCAAAATCCAAAAAGGCAATACAATGCAAATGCAAGTAGTTCTGGAAGCTAACACATGGATCAAGTCAAATCAGTCATCACTCTTTATAGTGGTAAGGTTATTGAAAAACCCGCTCTTGAACCTTGTGAGAAAGAGGATGAGTCTATCTTTGAGGGTAAGGAAGGGGTTGAATCTGAACATTGCAAAGAAAAGGCTGATTCCCCGCCAGCACTCCCATTTCCTCATGCCATGACCAAACAAAGGAAAGTCAATCACAACTCTGAAATCTTTGAAACTTTCAAACAGGTAAGGAACAATATACCTTTGTTGGATGCTATTAAACAGGTTCCTTTCTATGCTAAATTTTTGAAAGATCTGTGCACTGTGAAGAGAAAACTAAACGTGAAAAAGAAAACATTTTTAGCCGAACAAGTAAGTGTTATTCTTGAGAACAATAATGCTTTGAAATATAAAGACCTTGGTTGTCCTATAATTTCTTGCTTTATTAGAGAACATAAAATTGAAAAAGTCTTACTTGATCTTGGAGCTAGTGTGAATTTACTTCCATATTCAGTCTTTCAAAGTTTTAATCTAGGTGAGTTAAAACCAACCTCTGTAACTCATTTACTTGTTGATAGATCTATAAAAGTGCCTAGAGGAATAGTTGAGGATGTGTTAGTACAAGTTGATAAATTCATTTACCCTGTAGATTTTGTTGTCTTGGATACACAACCTGTTGAAGCATGTAATTCAATTCCTGTCATTTTAGCACGTCCATTTTTTGCCACTTCTAATGCATTGATTAATTATATGAATGGACTGATGAAGCTATCATTTGGAAACATGACATTGAAGATGAATATTTTCAACATTTGCAGGCAACCTGGAGATGATAATGATTTACAGGAAGTGGACTTTATTGAAAAATTAGTTCATGATCAATTTCAAACCACTTTCAATGAAACTAAGATTGATGAACCTGACGATTTGCAAATGATCTATTTTCAAAAAGAATCAAAGTCAAAGAATTGGAGACTACAAATTAAAGAATTGTCACCACGATCAATTAAGTCCATACCTTCAAGTGTTCAACCACCAAACCTGATTTGAATATGTTACCATTCAATCTTAAATACTCATTTTTAGGATAAAATGAAACCTTTCCGGTAATAATCTCTTCCAAACTTAATGCACATCAAGAAGGTAAGTTATTATAGACTCTGAAAATGCATAAAAATGCATTAGGATGGACCATAGCTGACATAAAAGGAATTAGCCCTTTGACGTGCACACACAGGATTTATTTGGAGGAAAATGTTAAACCCTCTAGTGAAATGCAATGAAGGCTTAATCCTAATATGAAAGAAGTAGTGAAAAATGAAGTCATTAAGCTTTTAGATAATGGAATCATTTATTCTATTTTTGACAGCAAATGAGTAAGTCTTACCCAAGTTGTACCCAAGAAGTCTAGAGTCACTATGATAACAAATGAGAAAAATGAGTTAATTCCAACTCGGACTACTAGTGGTTGGCGCATGTGCATTGATTATAGGAAACTTAATTCAATGACTAGAAAAGAGCATTTCCATTTACCTTTCATGGATCAAATCCTAGAAAGAGTTGTAGGTCATGAATTTTATTGTTTCCTAGATGGCTATTCAGGTTACAACCAAATTGAAATTGCATTGGAAGATCAAGAGAAGACTACTTTCACATGTCCATTTGATACTTTTGCATATTGAAGAATGCTTTTTGGATTATGTAATGCACCAGCCATATTTCAAAGATGCATGATTAGCATATTTAGTGATATGGTTGAATGTTTCCTTGAAATTTTTATGGATGATTTTTCTATTTTTGGTGATTCATTTGATGATTGTTTAACTAACTTGGAAAAGGTTTTGAACAGGTGTGAAAAGAAGAATCTTGTACTGAATTGGGAAAAATATCACTTTATGGTAACAAACGACATTGTACTTGGTCACATTGTTTCATCCAAAGGAATTGAGGTTGACAAATCTAAAATCGAGTTAATTGTTAACTTGCTAACACCAAAATCTGTTAAAGATGTTAGATCATTCTTAGGACATACTCTATAATTATTCTTATTTGCATTTAGGCGCTATTTTCTTTAAGTGTATTCGTTTTGCTCCCACTTCTTTTTAGTTTAGTTTATTTCCTTTAATTTAATCCAGCCTTGATTTTTTTTTTTCTCGGGATTTACAATATTGATATCTCTCTTAGTTTGTTTATAAATCTTCCTTTTCTAATGCAATAAATCTATTCATTTTAAATGGAAAAAAGTCAAATTATTAATTATTATGATGGTCATTTGTCTTCCTTTGTTTCCTTCCCCCCTACTCTTTTGAGCGGTGTGCATCATTAGGTTTGCAGGTTCACGAAAGATCAAGATTGAGGTTCTCAAGAATCCAATTCTTAAAATAATTGCTGAGAAATTAGGCAAATCTCCAACACAAATGGTTCTTCGATGGGGACTACAAATAGGCCACAATGTGCTACCTAAAAGCATAAACGAGGCAAGAATCATAGAAAACATTAACATTTTTTGTTGGTCTATTCCTGAAGACTTATTTTCCAAGCTTTATGAAATTGAGCAGGCAAGTGACAGGGTTCTCTCTCAATGTTTTATGCCTATGAATGTTTCTGTGCACTTGCTCTACCTAATACATTATTTTTTATCTTGAGCTGCACTACACCTACTATATATCTGATAATTGTAGTTCTGAGTAAGTAATAGTTTACTACAATTATATGCACTTAGGCTCATGTTTTACCTACTTGATGAATCTTAGGGTCATATATTAGCGCTCTGAATTTATGAAGTAATTACACACAACTAAATCATCCATGAGCTATAAGAAGTAATTTACTTCCTTCAAAATGCAAAATGATTGACCTTATAATTTAAACATGTAGGAGAGGCTTGTTACAGGAAATACTTTTGTGCATGGGACTTATAGTGCATACAGGACAATGGATGAACTCTGGGATGGTGAAATGTGAGAAGATTCCAAGTGTAAAAACACTGGATTTTCCATTTTAGCTGCTTGTCTCTCACATTACTCAATTTTCAAATGTTTAGCCAGTTCTTAATTATTAGAGCAGTAATATGTTGAATCAAAAAACAGGTGGACAATATGTTGCTATATATTTAGCAGTAGCAAAGCCACTTGATTACATTTCAGTCATGGAAGTTCACCAAAATAATATTAAAAAATGTATTTATTATAAATAGATGAAAACATATTCACAAGACATTCTGCCTCAAAATCAAGTATGTTCATAGGAGCGCAACAATTATCTCAGCATTTATGGAGGTGACAATGAACAATTGGATCCCAAGTATCCATGCTTTAAGGAAGAGAGCATTACTTGCCTAATTGTCAGTCGGCACATGGAATGGTTTGTGTCTAATGTGGCTGATCCCTTTATTTTTTTAAAAAATACATCTTGGTACCATAATCTTTTTTTTTCAGTAATTTTTTCATGGGAGTGGGAAGAGTAGTCATCACATTTTGGAAGAGAGAAAGAGAGAGAGAGATCTCTTTGTTAACGACGATCCCAACCATAAAAAAAAATGTTAAAATTGGTGTCAATGAGTTTCACTAGGTGAAGGGAGTCTTATAGTGTTTGTTTTAAGCCTCGATATAACCTAAAAAACTAAATATATGTCAAGGATGCAATATTTTTTCTGGTTTTTTTAAGTGGTTTAAACCTTTTTTTGGTTCATTAGGTTGATGGGTTGGTTTCTTGGTGTTTATAGGGTGTTTTGCGGTTGAAATGGTTGAAAAACAAGGTTTTTTTGGTAAAAAAACTAACAAACCCAAATTTCCAACCACAAAAATGGTTGTTGGATTTTGGGCTGACAGACAACACATCGTCTCCCACAATAAGTAACGTGTCGTTTGTCAATTCTTTTTTTAGAATAAAATTGGAGATGACTTGAAAAAAATAGTAGGCCTAGGCTTATGGGCCTGCATTGGCCTGGGCTTCAAGGCCCATGCACCTGGGCTTTTCCTTTCTTGATACTTTTCTTTGTTTTTTTTCCAACTAATGCCTTTTTTATGTCTTTTTATAAAATATTTTTTAAGTTTGTTTTTTAATTAATACCCCTCTTATGTTATTTTTAGCTTATTTAGCCTTTTTTAAATGGTAATTATTTTTTCAATTACATTGAGTGTCTTTAATTTTTCATGAAGTTAATATAATTCATCTTTAATTTTTTTATATTTCATATAAATTAAATTTATTTTTATAATATAGATTGATTTTAATAAATAAATTCATTAAACACAATCGGATAAATAACATGTGTTATGCTATTAAATATCTTGATTTATATTTATCTTTTAATTTTTACAGTTTCGTTTTTATTTATCATCAATTTTTTTTTATATTGAATTATCATGATCTCATGATCTAGGACACATGATAGACAAGTAATCTTGACATATCTCATGTGTCATTGATTTCGTATAGTAGCCCATCTTTTTTCTACAGTAATATTTTTATTTATTTATTTTTTGTTGTTGCCTTATTTTTTATTGTGATATTAAATTATTCAAAATTTAACTTGATTAATAAAATTCTTAATCATCTCTAATATTTTTTATTTAAAAAATTGATTCTACCTATAACATTGCACGGGAGGAATCTATAATCATCTCCTTCATGTATGGTTTAGGCATCTTGAAATGTCTTTCATGTATAGGTTGAGGCATCTTGAAACGTTAGGGGGCATAATGATTGTCGTTATCAACAATAACAAAAAATGTGATGGTGATATTTGGTTAGAAACAACACCATTGGTATTTCTGCCGCGATATTCAATAAGAAAGTGAAACCAAAATTATAATGTTCTTGAATTTTCTCATAAAAAACATGATAGCAAATCCTGAGATAAACAATACCATATTAGTTCAATAATCACCTATACCTTGAGAAGTTTTTCAAAAGAAGTTTTCCTTAGAAATCAATCGTTTAAATTAAACTATAATAATTTATCCGTTATTTTTCTTTAATGAATTAATATACACATAATTAAGAAAAAAATATTTTATATAAAAAAACTCCAATTATCATTTCAATCCTCAAAGCAAATAAATTCTCATCACATTATCTAGAGGTGAACATTTTCAGTTTGGTTTGGTTTTTACTTGAAAAAACCAACCAAGCCGAATTTTTATTTTTTCTTAATTCAGAACCAAAACCAGTTTAAACCGATCATTTTCGGTTCGGTTAATTGAGGAAAAAAATTGAAAAAACCAAAACTATCAAGTTATGTTTCATGTGAAGGGCAAGCTGATGCTAGCAAATGGAGAAGATGGATGATAAATTGATTAGTCTAAATGGCTGGGATTTCAACTGTGTAAAAAGTGCAAAATAATGATCTATATGACAAGAAAACCAACTCATAAAAAACCCAAAACAACCCTGTAAAATCCATGAAACTGAGATTGTCTCTAATTAAATCAAATAGCAAAAATTAGGGCAAAAATATCCCTAATGCACTTCTTTTTTTTGCAAAAATAGATAGCAAAAAATGTTTTCTTTCTCTTTCTCTTTTGTTTATAAATAATAATGATGGAGTATACAATATGAAAGCGGGAAAGGCATAAATTTGGGGCAAATGTTTTCTATCCCTTTTATCTTGTGTTTATAAAGGCTTGAGTTTTGAATTTTTTGATCCAGAAAATCAAAGTATAATGAGAGAATTAGAGAAGGAGAGTGGAGAGAGAGTGACCACTTGCAAAACATTAGAGAAGGAAATGGTGAGAGAGGGAAGACATTTGGGAGAATGGGGCGGCTGAGAGTTGAAGGATTGAGAAGTATAGTTTTAGGGTTTCCTTTTATAGTGGGTTTAAATGTTGGTTGAACCAGTTCAGTTCGATCTGGTTCAATCAGTTTAATATTTAAAAAATCAAAACCGAACCAAATCGGTTTTTTCTTAGGTTTTTTAATCGGTTCATTTTGTTTTATTTTTTAATTCAGTTTTTTTGGTTAAATTTTTTCCGGTTTTTTCAGTTTAATTGGTTTTTAGGTTTTTTTGCTTACCCCTAACATTACCCAATTAACCCTCACTCAAAACCATATTTATTAAATCCGACATAGCTTGACATATCGATTTAGAACCTGATTCCTGTGGGTTTTATTTTGAACAATAATAGACTTACTTAGGGTGTGTTTGTTTTTCTAGAAAGTGGTTTTCAGGAAATCACTTTCCAAACTTTCTTGTGTTTGTTTCCTATTAGAAAAGTTGGTAAACGGAAAACACTTTCCACTTAAAGAAAAATTTGACTTAGTTTCCAGGAAAGTGTTTTCTTTTTATTTTAGGCGGAAAATACTTTTCGGAAGTTGTGAAAAATTTAAAAATATTATATTATTTGCTGATTATATCAAATTTGATCGTTAAATTTTTAATTGCTGTATATATATTTTATTTTAAATATTTATGACACAAAGAAAATACCTATCTATATTAAAATGAAAATATTTTTATCACATATGGGTATTATATTCATGGGATCCCTTTAATACTTAAGAAACAAGAAAGAAAAAATCGACATCACTATCGTTAACAACATCGAAAAATCAAATCGACATCAAAACTATCCGTTGCGTCCCTTTAGTAACGTTAAAAAACAACCCGTCTGTTACACTTCCACTTCATTGATTTTGATTAACAGGACACGAAAAAAAAATTCCTTGATCTTTCAAGTTCCTCTTTTCTTTGCCTGTTAAATTCTGTAACAACAATGGAGTTTCACGGTGGAGACAAAGTAGAAGCATGTAGTGAAGAGGAAGGATTTCTTGGATCATATTATGCAGCGACAGCGGCCAAGAACTTAGTGGAAGAGGAAGACATGTCAAAGCATCTGATAGAGACACACCACAAGCCCAGCGCTAAAACACACCGCTGGAGCACTCTGCTCAACGGCCTTAACCTGCGCACCCACCCAACACCTAAACCATTAACTCGCCCGCTCAAACCGAGTCCTCCACTACTCCTTATCTTCTTCTTCTTCAAGCCAAACCCCTTTCTAGTCGATGGAGCAACAATTTCGTAAGTTTTCTTGCTAATCTTGCTCCGCTACGCCGTGGTTTTAGTGCCTGTATTTGTTACTAAGAACTTAGGTTTGAGACTCTGATTTTTGTATATTCTGTAAATTTATGGAAGTTGAAACCCTAGTTAGCAGTTGTTAGTTTTTTTAACCATTTATTTTTTAATCTTGGAAACTATTATTTATTTATTTCTTTTTAATTTCCTGCTTAAAAAGGCATGGAATAATTTCAGATTTTGGATCGTACACAGATAGGCATGCTAATCCCATTTTTTATTTTGAAATTTAAATTAATTTTTTTCTGTCTCTAACAGTAAGAAAACTCCGCTAATGGTGCTGTTCTTTAATCTCTTTGATAGAAGGCGGATGATTCTGTATTTTAGGATGTATATAAAGCAGGTAATGTCGTGCCAGATTTTTTTTGTGTATGGTTTTTTTTTGTTTTGAAAATAGAGAGCTGGATTTGATTTTTGTTCGGATAAAGGCTGTAATCAAGGGTTTTAGGAGCTATCGAGAAAAAATTTGCTACCGAAGTTAATTGTTGCAGAAGCCGACCCATTAAAGAAGAACAAAACAAGGAATGATTCCAACATAATCATAATTTGACTCTTTTCCTACTTATTTTTCGAGAGGTTACTTTTACCCCGTGTCTAATATGGCCTCCCAATAAAGGAATGTATAAATGGTGCAGGAAGCTTATAGAGTTGATGAAACTTGGAAAGAACTAAACATTTAACATTGTTTTAGCTTGAAGGCAATGGCATTTAAGGCATGCGTTCTTGCATGTCATCGGTGAAGAGTTCTGGGCCTGTTGATTTACTTGATTTAAACTTGTCAGTTAATAGCATTTGCATATGGCTTTAGGTGGAAACTTGAAACTGACATTTTTATTTTTTTTCAGGCATTTAACCTGCTTGCTTAGTTCTCTTCATTATGCAACCAGCAATAGGCAGGGTATCCACTCACTTAGCAGTGTAACAAGTTTTTCATTAGCAGATTTGTGACCATATCTAATGCTCGTTTTCTTCTTGATGTAGAGAACCAAAATCATATCGGATCTGCTGATATCTGTTTCAAAAGAGTAGAGACAAGCCAGGATTAAAGTTTGCGAAGATTCCTTAAGACTTGGCAGTGTGGGTATTATCGGGTATACTCACATCTTTTTAAGCTTGTCCTGAATGTGCTTGAATGATCTCTCTTGGTGTTCTTTGTGAGTGATAAAAGTAGAGATAAAAGATATTGATAAAAAAGACCACAAATTAGATAATCCAGTTTGCAAGTTTTGGATTGTATAACATGCATGATGCGTTGAAGAAATAACAAAAAAACTAAAAGGATTGGTGACCCTCTGCTACAGATTAAGTTTGTTGACCCTTTGCTACAGTCACCTATAGTGAGTGACGTGGCCTATGAGACCTTGGTGAAGCTATCAAGATGTACAACCGCACCTCTTTGTCATTGGGCTCTTGACATTGCTAATGCTCTACGCCTTATTGTGACCAAGGATGTCAGTGTTTTCTTGGATCTTATTCCAATAGCTGGTGACAGGGAAGCCTACGAGAGCCCTTCTTTGGGTCTTTTTGAGAGAATAATTAATGGCTTATCTATGTCTTGTAAACCTGGACCTCTTCCGGTAGATTCTTTTACTTTTGTATTTCCTGTAAGTTTTCCTCCCTATCATGTATAACTAAATTCATTGCAACTTCTTGTTAATCTATATGTGATGTCATTGTTGTCAGATAATGGAGCACATTCTATTATCACCCAAGAAGACTGGACTTCATGATGATGTGCTTCGTATTCTCTATTTGCACATGGATCCACTATTACCCCTTCCTAGACTTCGAAAGCTATCAGTTAGATATCTAAACTTTTGTTTTTGATTAACCAATGTGATATATATGATTTTTTAGATTTCTCTATCTGTTTTCTTTTTGCATGCAATATAATTCACTCTTTGTGTTGCAGGCTCTTTATCATGTTCTAGGTGTTGTTCCTGCCTATCAAGGCTCTATTGGACCAGCATTAAATGAATTGTGCCTTGGTTTACAACCAGAGGAAGTTGCACCTGTATGATGATACATTTTAACTTTGGTTTCATTGTTCATGTAACTCTGTTTAACCTTCCATGATTTTATTTTCAAATATTATGGTTACAGGCTTTGTATGGAGTGTATGCAAAAGATGTTCATGTAAGAATGGCCTACTTAAATGCCATAAAATGTATTCCAGCAGTTGCCAGCCGATCTGTCCCCGAGAATGTTGAGGTTGCAACTAGTCTTTGGATTGCTCTACATGATCCAGAAAAGGTTTGGTTTGCCAGTTGTGGTTTTCTTTGATCTAATTGAATTTGGTAATGAACTTTTCTTTGTTTAACAGGAAATTGTCCAGTGGATAGTTTCTATAGCTTATTTCTATCACTTGTTCTATTGATTGTTCACCTATATTTTCTTCCCCTTGACGTGTAATTATAAATGTCAACCTTGCATTTTTTTTCGTTGATTTTGCAAGTGCATCAAACTTGTTCCTCCACTTCGAAGATTCTTGTGGCTTGATATTTTATTGCTTAAAATGTACTGCATGCTGTGAGGTATCCACTAATAAATTCCCTGTTTCACTCTTTTTGTGCTCTCCAAATTCATATTTTCTGCCATCATCATCAATTTATAATTCTGTCTACTTAAGAGCTTTGGGTGTTTCTTAGTTTTTTATTCAACATGTATTATTCTTAGTTAGGATTCTATTTCCTATTTAGATATGGTCGTTTTGCCCCTATATAAAGCATCGTACTTTTATATTGGATAATTGTTTGTTGAAGGAGAACTATCATTGAGAATGTTGCAATTTAGTATTGCCTAGTCAACTTTAGATATCCCAACTCTCCTTCTGAATTCAAGGATCTCCTGTAGATTTTTAGGTTACTTCTATCCTTACCCTCAATTTGCCTATCATGTTCAATGCCAGTCATACTTTTATATTTCCTGGTAAATTTACCAGAGGTTAAATGCTTTTTTATGTGTCCATGGTCCTTTCCCAATTTGTTAGTTTGATCTGTGTCTGTTATTCGTTGCTTCTCAAGTAACTTAAATGCTGTAACCTTCCTGGAGGTTTAGCTAAATTTCATATGCATATGGTAAAGTTTATCATACAAGGGCATGTGTAACAGCCATCAAAACATCTATTTAAGACCTTGAATGAATGAGCAACTTAATGTTGCGACTTCAGTTGTGACTTTGTATTTGAATTCACTATATATATATATATTTTGTGATTTATTGTTCGCAATGTGCTCTTCATACGTAGTAGTTCATGACTAACTGTCCATAATGTCATCCCAGGTCGGGAGTGTGATAAAGAATCCAGAAATATCTTCTTTTGTCCCTACGTTTCTCATGGGCCTAACAGACCCCAATGAGTATACAAAATATTCTTTTGATATTCTCGTCCAGGTAAAAGGTTTATGGATGAACATTTGTTTAGTTTATCAGTTCTATTTTAATCTATTTCATGTCACTAAATGCCTTTTGGTTTCTTGCAGACAACTTTCATTAATTCAATTGATGCCCCATCACTTGCACTATTGGTACCTATAGTTCATAGGGGTCTTAGGGAGAGGAGTGCTGAAACTAAAAAGAAAGCTGCACAAATAGTTGGAAACATGTGTTCATTGGTTACAGAACCGAAGGATATGATTCCTTACATTGGGTTGCTTCTTCCTGAAGTTAAAAAGGTACCATTATCACTGGAGTTGTGTACATATTTTGTATACCATTTGTCCTCTATGATTAAGTTTTGATTTTGAATAAGAACAGGTTCTTGGGGATCCAATTCCGGAAGTTCGGTCTGTGGCAGCAAAGGCCATTAGATCTCTTATAAGATGAACGGGCGAGGAAAACTTCCCTGATCTTGTTCCTTGGCTGTTTGACTCTCTTAAAACTGATAATAGTAATGTTGAGCATTCTGGAGCTGCTCAAGGCTTGAGTGAGGTATTATTGGTTACTCTAACTTTATAGTTGACTACTGAACCACTTTTTCACTTAATTAAGTAGCTCATTATATACATAAGGTTTCTTCAAGTCTTCTGCAATTAATATGACAATAGCACAGCTGTTACATCTATTGTGTTTAGACGAAGGCAATTAATCTGAAAATGAATACTTGTTATGATTATGATGTGATACTTCCTGAAGAAAACACTAGTTTTCAGAATTTGCAGACTTCTTTTAATCGGTTATACTTAAGTTCGGGGCTTTTGTTTATCTATCTCTAGGTTCTATCTGCACTTGGCACAGGATACTTTGAACATGTGCTGCCTGATATTATCCAAAACTGTTCTCATCAAAAGGCATCTGTGCATGATGGATATTTAACACTTTTCAAGGTGAACTAATTCGCGTCAGCTAATATTCTCATAAAAAAAAATGTGTCCAATAAAGTTTCCCCCCCCCCCCAAACCACTTTGGATTTTGCTTATGACCCTTCTCTGATTATGTCCTTTCTATGCTAATTTATTTGCAGTATCTGCCAAGATCTTTAGGTGTTCAATTCCAGAATTATTTGCAGCAGGTGTTGCCTGCAATTTTAGATGGTAGGTTCAGTAATTTTGAAGGATATTTGTAGTTTTGGTTGCTTAGATTGTTCAATTCCTTTTTAAATATAAATGTTCTGTGGATTTTTTTTTCCAGTACTGGTAGTAGTAGCACAACCCAGCTTATAATAAAGTGGCTGGTTTGCTTGTACAGGTCTTGCGGATGAGAATGAATCTGTTCGTGATGCAGCATTGGGTGCTGGCCATGTCCTGGTGGAGCACTATGCAACAACATATGCATTCATAGTCTTGCCATGTTTCTTTGTATTTTCTTGGCGCTGGATTGAAATTTACTTTTGTTCCTACATGTTTGGAACTGAAATTTCTTGAAGTTCCTGCCATAAAATCACTTTAGAATTTCTGACTGGGGCCAAAACATGTTGCTATTTCTTGGGCATTTTAAATTTTATTTCCAATAAACTTGAAATTATTCTGATTTCATGAAAGTTACATGCAATCTGTGATAGCTGTCTATGTCTTAAGAATATTTTGCATATTCGTGTGATCTGTAATCTTTGTTGGATGTGTGCTATTTTAATTATTATGTTCCTTTTCATCCTTAGGTCTTTGCCTCTTCTCCTTCCTGCTGTTGAAGATGGTATTTTCAATGATAATTGGCGCATCCGGCAAAGCTCAGTGGAATTGTTAGGAGGTCTCTTGTTTAAGGTTCATACTACCTTACCTCTTTCCAGTTCTCCATTTTGCAAGTTCCTTTTGTTAGCCTTCTGAGATTGCCTTTTTTCCATGTCCAGGTAGCTGGGACTTCTGGAAAAGCTTTACTTGAGGGGGGTAGTGATGATGAAGGTTCTAGTACTGAAGCACATGGACATGCTATTATTGAGGTTTTAGGAAGAGATAAGCGTAATGAAATTCTTGTTGCATTATACATGGTCCAGACTGATGTCAGTTTATTTGTGCGTCAAGTAGTGGCACATTTTCATCTCTCTTTCTCTCTTTTATGTCATTTGCTTTTTATGTGTTTTATGCATATATGTAAACTGAATGTTCCTGTCCCTCTGTTCAGGCTGCCTTACATGTATGGAAAACGATAGTGGCCAATACTCCTAAGACTCTTAAGGAAATAATGCCAGTTTTAATGAATACTTTAATATCTTCTCTGGCATCGTCGTCTTCTGAAAGGCGGCAGGTCTGTGCTTCTTTTATTTTCAGATTGTAGTTTCTTGATTCCTTTTTTTTTTCCCAGTATTTATTTGGTAAAAAAATCATTTTTATTTTTATTTTTAATGTAGGTTTTGCACGAGCATTGGGTGAACTTGTTCGAAAGCTCGGTGAAAGAGTGCTTCCTTTGATCATCCCAATCCTATCCCAGGGGCTAAAGAATCCTAATGCTGGCAGAAGACAAGTAAAATTTTTATCTCTAGCTGCAGTAGTTTGTCCACTTTCTCTCTTGAAACTCCCCTCCCCATCAATACTTTATAATAAACTAAACCCAACAGGCAGATACAAGGCTTCTTGTGGTTCTAACTTGCAGAGGGATCTTGATCATCAAGTTTCAATCCATTAACCATATGCATGTAAACCATGCATGCACTGAAATCACCATTTGGTCTACCCCGTCTCCTCATCTCTCAATATGATATGCAGACATTAATCAAGGAATTTTTTTTTTTTTGTCAAAGTTGATAGAAAACATTATTCAAGGATTTTGGTCGTAAGAAAAATAGAAGAATTGATCAATCATAAGGAAATTACAAAGGTTACTTTTTGGTTATTTGTCATGTAATTCTCATATGGCTTGGAATTACAGGGTGTATGCATTGGTCTGAGTGAAGTGATGGCAAGTGCTGTGAAGAGTCAATTATTGAGTTTTATGGATGAACTCATCCCTACATAGGATAGTTCACTATTTCTACTAGTAATTTTCTAAATCTATCAAAAGTATGATAAATTTTGATGTTAACATATGTTACAGCATGCCTGAGGTGCATGAGTCTGCAGGCTTAGCATTCAGCACTCTATACAAGGTACATCATTTCTATCTTCTGGGTTTTGTTTTAAGTTCTTGTTTAGATATTAATTTAGGCTCTTAAATTGTCTCTTTATTCAGAGTGCTGGAATGCAAGCAATTGATGAAATTGTTCCAACACTGCTGCATGCTCTGGAGGATGATGAAACCTCTGATACGGCGCTTGATGGTCTCAAACAAATCTTGAGGTAAAATGCCTTGTGCAGCTTATGTATTGAGAGTCAAGTTTTTTTGTGTATATTTTTCCACTGTAAAATGTGGTTAATTTCTGTTCTTGTGAATTTCAGTGTCAGGACTACAGCTGTACTGCCTCATATTTTGCCCAAGCTGGTCCATCTTCCCCTTTCGTATGTGTATCTTCCTTGAGTTGCTATAATTTTTGCATGCACACAAACACATTATGATTGCTCTTTTTCTAAGACTTTGAACATGTATCCAGTGCCTTCAATGCACATGCACTGGGAGCCTTAGCTGAGGTTGCAGGACCTGGTCTTAACTTTCACCTTGGTACTATTCTTCCCGCTTTACTTTCTGCAATGGGTGCTGAGGACAAGGTATGCAACTAGTTTGAAGAAGCCATATTAAATTTCAACTCTTGTTTGCCTAACTCTAAATATCAATCTTCTTTTGACATTAGTGTATATCACCTTCATTTAAAATACATCTTCAAAATGCTGTTTATTCTACTAGATTATCTAATGACCGGAGTTTGTAGGATGTTCAAACTTTGGCTAAGGAGGCTGCAGAAACAGTGGCCTTGGTCATAGATGAGGAAGGCGTTGAGTATCTGATTGCAGAACTTCTAAAAGGTGTTGGGGATATTTTGGCATGTAGCCCAATTATCCTTGCCCTTCCATGCTCTCTCTCTCTCTCTCTCTCTCTACACCCACACACAAACATGTATGTATTTATCACTAATTTTGGTTCTGTATATTAATGGTGTCAGGCTTCGATCAGAAGAAGTTCATCATACCTGATAGGATTTTTCTTCAAATACAGCAAGTTATATTTGGTAGATGAAGCACCAAATATGATATCTACTCTGATCATTTTGTTGAGTGATTTAGATTCATTAACTGTTGAGGTATCTATCAAATGCATAATTCAGTCTTCTTTACTCTTCCATAAATTGTATCTAATGTTCTTTTCAATAGGTTGCTTGGGAAGCTTTATCAAGGGTTATTGGTTCTGTTCCTAAGGAGGTGCTTCCTTCATATATAAAATTAGTACATGATGCTGTGTCCACGTCCAGAGATCAAGAGCGAAGGAAAAAGAAGGTTAGTGATCACTATTCTGCAGTGTAGACAATTGGGTATGCATTATGATATTGTTAACAAAATGCACAGGAACCTTTTTTTGTCTTATTTGTGGAAGGATGACTCATCTGGGTATTTATGTCCATTTTAATATTTTTGCAGGGAGGACCGGTTGTCATTCCAGGTTTCTGTCTCCCAAAAGCTCTTCAGCCATTGCTTCCAATATTTCTTCAAGTAAGGATGCTTATATTCTTACTGTCATAACATTGTCCTTCTCGTGCTTTTCTTTTTTTATTCTTAGTTGTCAGAATATTGTTATTTTCCTTCTTTTTTTTTTTTCTTTTTTCTTTTCTTTTTGTTTGACATCATCCTTGTATGCAGCATGTATTTTAGATTTGGTTTGTTAAATTCTACAATTCACTTTTATTTTTAAGAAATCTTCAAGAAAGATTAGAAAACATGATTTGAGATTCCCACTTTTCTTTTTTCCCATGCACTCTGTTTATCTGTAGTTAAATTGGTGATGGTAAAAATTTCTTGTTGTGAGCTTGGGAAGGACATTTTTTTCCTCAACCAGCCAAGTAGATGCTGTGTCTGCAATGCTTGCTGATTTACTAGCAATTAATGATATGGTTTCGGAAGTGTATTGTTACTGCCTTAATTCTTCCATTGGGTGGTTTATTACTAGTGTCAGTTTTCCTGTTTTCATGAAGTTGTTTTTATCCTGTTATATATATACATGTGTGTGTGTGTCTTATGATCCTGTCAGTTATATACATTTGGTTGTCTAGTTGACTACCGGGTTAGAAAAAGTATTGATCATAGTTATTTGTGCCTCTTGTCTCATTTCTGATGATTCTCTGATATCTTATGACATTTTAGGGTCTGACAAGTGGCTCTGCTAAATTAAGAGAGGAGGCAGCACTGGGTCTTGGGGAGCTTATTGAAGTGACTAGTGAAAAAGCATTGATGGATTTTGTCATTCCAATCACTGGGTATGGACCATATACATTTTACGAAATCTAGTTTATACTAAATGTTAATATATCTGAAAAATATTAGTATAAGTTTTGACTTCTAGAATTAATGTACCATAAAGTACTGTGGTGGTTAACAATGTGTCGTCTTTGGAAAATCTTGCTTTTGTGAATTATAATTTTGTGGCTTCTATAAATCAACTGATTATGCGTGTAGTTAGGGTTGATTGATATGTAACATCAACACATCTTGTCATTGGCTGCTCCTAACTTTTTTGAACAACTCCAGATTTAGATCATTTTTTCTGTTTCTTTTTCATGAATGGGAAATCCCTCTTTTTTTTTCTCAGCAAGGATAATTTTATTGTAAAATTACATTTTTGCTAGTTTCACGCAATCAATTTATTCTTTTAGAAACACAAGAATGTGCCCCTAAAATAATGGTTTGTACAAAGAAATGGGTATTGAATATATGGCACGTCTTCAATCTTTTTGAGCTCACCTTGTAAATATTTTAGATTATGTGTATCATTTATCTGTAGGTGTTGTTAGTTTAATGGTCTTCATTAAACTGTATGCTTGTGGTAAGAGCTCATAATGACCACGTAAATTTTGAATTTCCTTTTTGCTCCCTTTTTTAATGTTCCTAAGTGCTTGGGGTGCTTATTACTTTTTGATGCCTTGATTTAATAGTTTTTAATAGTTCTCTTGTTAATAAAAAGATTATTTTCCCACTAGCAGAAGTTTCCTAGGTGTGTACCTACTATAATGATGTATTTGTTTTATAATTACAGGCCTCTTATCCGGATCATAGGCGATCGGTTTCCTTGGCAGGTGAAGAGTGCCACCTTGTCTACATTGAGCATCTTAATACGGAAGGGTGGGATGTCCCTGAGGCCTTTTCTTCCTCAGCTTCAAACAACATTTATCAAGTGCTTACAAGATAGTACAAGGTTTGTTTGTACATTAAAAGCTCATTTGTCAAACTATTGTTGAATTGTTTCACAAATTATTTGTGGGTCTATTGGAAAATTTTTTCCTTTCACATATATATATCCTTTACGCATGTCTTCTTACTTTGGCTTATTTATGGTTTGTGAGTTCCTATTTCCTACCCATGAAATCTTGAGTGAAATGCAGGACTATTCGTATAAGCGCTGCTTTTGCTCTTGGAAAGCTTAGTGCACTCAGTACAAGAGTTGATCCTCTAGTCAGTGACCTCCTGTCCATCTTGCAGGTTTGGTAGTCATTATGCATTTTTTCCCCTTCACTGATCTTTGTTACGATCATGACATCACTTTTATTGTGTTGCTCAGGCATCAGATGCTGGTGTTCGGGAGGCAATTCTCACAGCTTTAAAAGGTGGCCTTAAGCATGCTGGGAAAAGTGTGAGCGATCTTGTCAGAGTTTGATGACCAAGTCCGAATATCTGCTGCTAGCATATTGGGTATCACTTCACAGGTGGGTTTAGGTATTCTGACTTCTGAGTATCTTTGTTTTGCACATATATTTTTTCATTTTAACTGATAGAAGTGTTGAATCTCTTGACATATTTGAAACTCTGGCTTAGACCTGATGTTTGTTTTATTTGAATAGTGAATTACCATTAACACCACCCAAGCCTGACACTACTAGGCTTGCTGTCGGGGACAGTGCCTAGGGCTCTGAAAATAAGCCACAACAGTCTAGTGTTGTAGCTGTTCAGGTTTGGGCCTGTCAGTGTGCTGCAGTCAAGGAGTAGAAACGATGGAAATAAGAATACTCAAAGGCAGTTGGTTTTCAATTACAAAATGCTGTAAAATTGCATGATAAACGTGGTAGAGGGTATTTTAAAGTTGTTAGCTCTAAAGTGACCATATCACTCCTGCCATAGTTTTCATATCAACAAGAAGTTACTAGAATTAGGATATAGTAGTGGTGCTACATCCTGGCTGATCTCTGGACTCAAGATTGTTTTTTTAAATAAACCTGTGGTAAGAAGCTGAAGCTATATCTGGGCAGAACACCATGTTGTTCGCACCTTTCTTTGCTCTTGATGGACCTTCCTTGTTTATTGCTACCAACCTCTTCCATTAAAATTTGCAATTTCTTCTACATTTTCTCATAGTTTCAAATGACATTGCAGTATATGGAAGAGCATCAGCTGGATGATCTGCTTGAACTACTCTCAAATTTGGCATTTTCTCCTAGCTGGGTGTCCAGGCACGGCTCAGTACTCACCATCTCATCCTTGCTTAGGCATAATCCATCCTCTGTTGTTACATCCCAAATGTTTCCATCTATCATACACTGCCTTAAAGATGCCCTGAAAGATGAGAATGTATTGCAATTCTAACAGTTGTAATTTTATGCGTTTGTATTGTACCAGTTACTGAATGTGCTCTTCTGCAAATTAGTTTCCTCTTCATGAAACTTCAACGAAGGCATTGGGAAGGCTTATACTTCATCAGATTCAGAGTGATCCTTCTGAAGCCACTGCATATGTTGATATCATTTCAACAATCGTGTCTGCTTTGCACAATGACTCCAGTGAAGTCAGAAGGAGAGGTTTATCTGCTTTAAAAGCTGTTGCAAAAGTATGCCCTCATGTGTTTCTACTCTAATAAGGAATCCATGAACATTTAATTTCAGGAACTTTAATGAGGCGTTTATTTTTCAGGCAAGTCCTCCATCAATTATGGTCCATGTTTCCATTATTGGCCCTGCACTTGCTGAATGTTTGAAGGACAGTAGTACTCCGGTGAGGCTAGCCGCGGAAAGATGTGTTGTGCATGCATTCCAGATGACAAAAGGTATTTCCTTCATATATTGATTCAATATCAGTTTTCTGTTGATTATGTGTCTTTTAATTGTCAAGTGAGATTAAAATTGATCCTTCCATCTTTCATCTTTCAATGACTGGTTTTTGGTCTTCTAATTGTTTTGCATTGTTTAATGTGAATCGGGAAAACTAAGAGGTTTCCTTACTTAATGCTTTGGAATTATTTTTTCAGGTACAGACCATGTTCAAGCTGCTCAAAAATTTATTACAGGCTTGGATGCTAGGTGACTTTCAAAGTTCCCTGAATATTGGTAATCTAGTTGAACATTCAGTTTTGTTCTGGGATTTAGCTCCTTTTGAACTTCATGTTTGTGCTGGCTACAGTTTAGAAGGATAAAAAAAACTTCAATTTCTTCCGCTTTGTCATACCTTGCTATAAACCATCATATTCTGTCCACTGGTATATTTATAAATACCAATCACACACTTCCGCTCTTTACTTGTAAATATTGCTTGCATGTATGTATGACACAGAATTATGCTTTTCATGTTTGTATCCATGAAATGACATTCTTATATGATGTATTTGATTGAATATAGCTCTACAAGGGGAAAAAAAAAAGATTTTGTTTTGAAGCACATAAAGAGAATAAATACTGATGAAGAAATTATAATGACACAAAGTATGGACCTGGAATAAAATGATTGGATAACAGCCAAACCCAAATGCTTAATGGGGAGTATCCGCCATTGGACTTTGATGGACATTATCCTTTAAATCTCAACTTTGCAAATAATACCTGCATATATGTTTAAAAATTATGGATACAAATTCAATTGGGAAGGACTTGGTGATGTTTATAGCATATGTTAGTACAACTAATGCACTGATACCTCACATATCATAATTAACAATTCAGATTCTCTGGCATTCTATGTGAACCATGCTATGATACATGTTCTTGAAACATTTTTTGTTTCTGTTGCAGGGATGCAGTAATACTTGCATTTGATGATTTATATATCCAATGTGTTGTGTATGTTGGTTATTTATACATCTAGTTATTTTCTGAATGTATATTTCTAGAGGTTGTGGAGTTGCAGTGATGAGAGCGAAGACAGTGAAGAAGAATCAACAAGTGGCTAATAGCTGATTGCATATCCCTATTATTTTTGTGTTCTTCAAGAGAGGTACGCAAAAACCTTGAGCAAAGACACGGAGGAAGTTTTGTAAAATGCTATGTATGGCGACTCTTGGTCATAGGAGTACATAGTCATATTTAATCATAGGAAGATGATAAATGGCTTAAGTTTTGGACGTGGATTATATGTACATATAGCGGTGGATTTTAGCTCTTGTTTTTGTAAACCCATGCAATTGCTTAGGAATAGAGAAAGCTGCTTGACACAATCCCTTTTTTGTTGTAATTTATGTCCTAACTGCCCTCAAATTCTGTAATTACTGCAAGCAGTAAGGGCATATTATTAAGGATTGTACTATTCATGTTGTTACTGGTGACATACAGCCAGCTATGCCTATATAGGTAGTCATAATATTTTCTTTCATGATTTAATTTTCAGAGATAGTTTTTAGAAACCAAGGAGGCTGTTGAGCGGCAACGGAAATCATTGAAGAAACGACAATCTGGTAAAACATATTTCTTGTAATATTTGGCGGTAACTTCTTTCTACTCTCTTTGCATGTTTTTGGCATGATTCAAACTATGGTTAAGGCATTTATATACCAAAAAAGGATCTTTGGTGATCTTCAGTCACAAGGCATTAGTGCTGTCTATATTCTAAATTATTGGCGTATGTCTCTGGCTATGAGAAACCATCTGAAGCTTTTGTGGCATTCCAAGTTACTGCTATATTTATGATCTGCTTTCTGACGCCTCTCTTGCTTGCTGTCATACATGCCTATATGCTGATGGGTGTATGGTAATATATTGCCCCAAACGTTTATGTAATATTCGCTGCTAATTTAGGTGGGTGACTTCTTGGAAGAAAATAGTTTATTATCGTTTATTATTGCCACCTGTTGCACTAGAGGTAATAGACTGATGTTGAGCTGATATGTCCTGGCTTCAAACCCTAGAAAAATAATTTTCAGATTTTAAATAACTGATGTCTTTTAAACCTTCTTGGGAAAGGAGGATTTAGTGAGGTTTACAAAGTCAGAAGTTCGGCAAGTAGTTTCATTTGTTAATAGAAATATTAACCTTTGCATGTTTGATGAAAAATCATATTTACCATGACAAGAGTATAGATCATTATGTTGCCAATATTGGCAATTGTAAAGGCACATCCTTTTACAGTGATTTGAAATGAGAAATTTCCGGCATGCTTATGATTTGGTGGAGCATAGGTATGTTGCATGTAAGCTACATGGTCTGAATGTTTAATGGAGTGATAAGAAGCAAAGCTACATATAACACGCACTACATACAATATTCATAGGACTTTGGTGCATAATCACATTGTTCGGCTTTGGGATATTTTTGAAAATGACCAGAATACATTATGCACTATTTTAGAGTGCTGTAGTGGTATGACATTAAACTCCTTGACAACTATCAGCGACATCCAAACATTTGGATTATGGAAACCTCTAACACTCGAGTTGTTTTTCTTTTCATGTACCCATTTTCTACTCAGGTAAAGATCTTGATGCATAGGTACTCCTGTATTACCTGAAAGAGTAGCTAGGATCATTATTGTCCAGATATTTCAAGGCCTTGTATACTTGAATAAGAGAGCACAAAAGATTATTCATTATGAGCTGAAGCCTGGGAATGTTCTTTTTGATGAATTCGGTACCGCAAAAGTTATTGATTTTGATCTTAGCGAGATAGTGGAGGGAGATGTTGGATCCCAGGGAATGGAACTTACATCTCAGGGAGCTGGAACTTATTGGCAAGTAACTCTGAAATTTGTCATCTGTGATTTTGGATGTTGTAAATGTTTGATCTTTTGCTTCAAGAAATAAATGCACTTGCAGTAATTTCCTAGACAATTATTTCCTACTCCCTTGATAAATCTTCTCCAGTTTAGCTATATGGGCAAAATTCTGATTCCGTTTTCTTCTTTTGTAATTTTAGGTATTTGCCACCAGCATGCTTTGAGCTCAGCAAGACCCCTTTAATATCATTGAAGGTGTATTTTCTCTCCATCAAGGACATTTAGTCATAGCCATAGCCAAGAGAATAAAATGCATTTACTGAAATGAGAATGTCCCTATTTTTTGGGATTCATGGTCCTCTAACTCGTTGCTCACCTGTTGTTCAGTGATTGAGTCTATTTAGACCTCCATGAGAATTCCAAAGAGTTGTTTATCACCTTAAATAATTGATTGCTTAAGCTTCATCTATTTAACCTTCTTTAAAATGCCTTTTATTGGGATGCAGGTTGGTGTCTGGTCAGCTGGAGTTCTGTTTTACCAAATGATCTTTGGCAGACGCCCTTTTGGGCATGACCAAACTCAAGAACGAATCCTACGTGAAGACAATTATAAAAGCTTGCAGGGTTGAATTCCCTACGAAGCCTACTATCTCAAATGAGGCGAAGGTGAGTTTGATTTGAGTTTGGCAATTTTCATTGCATATTTTCTTTGGTCTTATTCTCATAGCAATAGTGGATGATGATTTTTGTTTGTGCATCTGATGGATTACATGATTTGATTCGTCAATGTTTGACCTATATAACCAAGCAAAGAGACCAGATGTTTTGACCATTGCTTAAGATCCATATCTTACATACTTAAAGAAGTAAAGAGTGTACAAAGTCATCAGAAACTACTTGAGAAATGTAACTGGATCAGAAACTACTTCCTATAAAATGTATAATTCCTACATCTTCTGTAAGAAATTGTCCATCATGTAATCTAGCGTACCGAGATTCATGCCGAGAAAGCATGGTAGTTCCATAAATCTGTCATTTATTAAAAGTATGGTCATTTAATTTGTATATCATCACTTTGTCATCATACATGTGTTTGTGTGTAATCCTTTTGAAATCATGAAATTCTGGAAATGTTAACATTGTGTGCACCTTATAGGAGTTAAAAGTGGGGGAGCGAGGATCAAGACGGGGATGAGGGATGCATTTCTTTGCTGTTGTTCCTTGTTTTCAGGAACTGATTGGATCTTGGTTAATTTATTAATTTTCTTTTGTGCTTTCTTTGTTTCATCAATTTATTTGACTTTTGCTTGATCCATTTAAAATGAGCTACCCTGTGCTTTCTCTTACAAGTGTCTTCTACAGTTGGAGATAACGAACCTGACAAGAATATATTTTTTTTCCATTGTGAGTGATCATGTTCTTGATTTGTTTTTGTTGGTGTCCTTTTCAATAAACTTTTATTGGAGTTAATTGATATTAAAATTTTGTTATGGGCTTACAATACGTTTCTTTAGTAGCCATTTGTTTTGTATCAAGTAATCTCTTCCAAAACCTATGCAATTATGATAGGCATCAACTACTCATGTATGTTTCATCATACACTCTCATTTGCAATCTATGAGATTAAGGTATTTTCTCAATGTCATCCTTTTAAGTTTGTATTCTAATAATTGTTGTTATTTAACAGGGATGTGCAGGACATCAAGTTTTATCTGCTTTCATTGAGATTGTGTTGATAATGTGAACAATGGCATCCCAGTAATACTTCATAACCTACTTCCTTTTTTTTTCCGAGGTATGGAGTGTAAATAATGGTCTAGATTTTATTATGAAAGGAGAATGATCCTGATTTTTATGTTAATTTTTTTCTTCTTCTAACATATAATCTTATCTTTATCATTACAAATCTTCTCCCACAATGCTCCATAATTTCTTTTGAGCTTGATTTGTTTTTATTGGTATCTTTTTTCTATAAACTTTTATTGGAGTTAATTGATATCAAAATTCTGTTATGAGCTTGTAGTATGTTTCTTTAGTAGCCATTTGTTTTTTATTTAGTGATCTCTTCCAAAACCTACGTAGTTAATGATAGACATCAACTACTCCATGTACATTTCATCATGCACTATCTCTTTTACAATTAATGTGATTGGGGTATTTTCTCAATGTCACCCTTTTAAGTTTGTATTCTGATGATTGTTGTTATTTAATAGGTAGGTGTAGGGCATCAAGTATTATTTGCTTTCCTAGAGATTGTGTTTGATAATTCTGATAATCGCGTCTCCATAATACTTCGTAACATACTTCCTTTTTCTTTTTGATGTGTGGATGGATGTCACCATTTTAAGTTTGTATTCTAATGATTGCTGTTATTTAAGAGGTAGGTGCAGGGCATCAAGTTTTATCTGCTTTCATAGAGACTGTGTTTGATAATTCCGAAAATTGCATCCCGGTAATACTTCATAACCTACTTCTATTTTCTTTTTGATGTGTAAAGGATAAATAATAGTCCAGATCTTATTACAAAAGGAGAAGGATCTTGATTTTTGTTTTCATATTTTTCCTTCTAACATATGAGCTTATATTTATCATTACAAATCTTCTACAGCAATGCTCAAGAATTTCTTTTGAATTATTTGTTCTCCGATGAGACTTAATTTTAGTTGAGAAGTTCAAAAAGTCAAAACTATGGCCGCCATCGATTGGGATAACAATTTAGGACTCTGCTCTCCTTGCATCCATGCATAAAATTGGCATACTTGTAATGTTTTACGGAAGAACTAGGGGGAAAACAGAGAAGTTTTCTATACTTGCAGCCATATAATTTTTTTTCTTTTTTTGTCATCCCTCCCAACCATAAAAAGATGAAAGGAACCTGATTACTCTTTTCTTTTTCAAAAGTGCTCATTCTCCGTGTAGTTCTTTGTGAAGTCTTTTATCATATAGATTAACCAAGGTGGTTAATTTTTTATTAGGATGTTGTCTTCAATTGCTACCTCTTGGTTTTTTCTTTCCTTAATTTGTTGTTAGGTTATTTTTTGCAATTTGACATGTTTCCTTGGTCCTGCGGATATCAACACTTCTACTTTCCTTGTTGATTTAAGGAAGCTTCTTGTAGATTTGTAGGTTTCTTCTTTTCTTCACTCGTTAGTGATTTTTTGTTTTTGTTTTCCTTCAATCCTTTGGTAAGCTTGCGTTGCAGTCTTTTGTTTTGATCTGCATGATTTTAATCAACATTTCAATTTTATTTATTTTTTAATCTTTTTAGAATGTTGGCATACTTATTTTTATCAATAGTGTTGCACAGTGTATGCATGTTTGCCCTTCATGCCCATGTTTTGTGTTAACACATGCTCCTGCCTGTTATAGTAAATTTTGATGTCTCTTCATGCTGTAATTGTGTGATACCCTTATTAGCGTTTCTGTAATGGATGCTGGTAAGGATTATGAGCATTATTCAATCAGGATAAAATTGTTGCTACGGCAACTTGACTACACCTACTGGAGAAATCAGTTGAGAATATGATTGATTTGGTGATTGCCTTTATTTTTAACAAAACTGGTTTCCATTCTGTTCATGTAATGACTGTTTTTCTACTTAATTATGCATGGTGGATTGAATGGATTCTCATAGAGATACCTTATCAGATGAATTAATTTCTATAGGAGATGCCTTTGTGATGGATGATTTCTGCACAATTGTGTTGTTTCATTTACATTGTCATTTAGTCATTTTCTACATGCAACCATTGATTTATTTGATTTTTATCTTGAGAGAATATATGACCTGGGTGCATTTGACTAGTTAAGACTAAATGATGAGTTTAGGATCAGCTGGTGAGTACACCTGCCATTCGTACCGTTTCAGCACTGTTTACCTTTAGTAACCCCATTCAGCTCTTTTGCTTCTATTCCTCATAGCTCATTTTGTCATATCACTTTTAGTCACTAATGTACTCGGATAGCAATCATGATTATTGATCTGAATATTTTGTGATTTGGCCTTTTCAATTGTTAAGACATTTTAATAGAAAGCTTCTCCATATGGTTGCACATTTTAACCTAAATAACGTTGATTTTTCTTTTTCCATTTTTACTAGGTTCTGTCTGCTTGGCTTCTTAGATTAGTTCAAGTAATCCTCGGCTTCTTGCATCATTCCTATAACAACCCACGACATCACGCGGGTAATTTATCTAATCTATTCTATTATGTTAAATATTCTCTCATAGAGTTGTGTTCCTAATCTGTTAAATAATCACTAGCAGTCTCTTAACCTTCTGCCATGGTTACTTTATTGTTTGAATGATGTACTCAGATAATTAGGCACCTTAATGCTTTGAAATGGGGACAAGCCACTTTTATCCCATTGAATAGGTAAGGATAAAGTATCCGGGTGTAACTTATCCATATGGTTCTGATGTGGTACCTTTATTAAAAAAGTTGAAGTTTTCTCCCAATTTTACCCTAGTATTTGCATAAGATAGTCCTCCACCATGCTTGTTCTAATTGAAATAGTATTGATCTAGTAGTAACATTGATTCGAGTTTTGTTGTTCTTAATTTATATGCAAGTCTCCTCGTGTAAATTATCCATGTTTATGATGCCTTAACAAGTTATTTTACATGATGATCTTTGTACATGTTTATGATGGCTTAACAAGTTACTAATGATGAGGTAATTAAGGAAGAAAGTCGATATGATGGGGGTTTTTTATGACTATCGATGCTCAAAGTTGAAGTTTATGAATATAATTATGTAGAACAGATCGCATTGAGGTAATAAATCTCATGAATGTGCAATTTCCATCACATAGACTAAAATGAAAAAACAGAGTTAGAGACTAATTTCACAACAAATATGAAATGAAAAAAACAAAAGTCGGAAGCCATAATATCCTTTGCAAAGTCTGAAATGTTATATGGTGAAGCTGAATTGAAGGGGCAGGAACTAAATGATGCTAACTCGTTGGTTGAAGTCATAACACAAGAACTCTAAAGTGAGCTTTGAGTTGTTTCTAGAAACTTGATTTTAATATTTCATTATAAAAGATTTTTTTGACTAGTCGTTCTTCCAGGCATTTCTGATAGGATGGATAGACTCATTGGCTGAAGTCACAACACAAGAACTTTGAATTGTGAATCTGCTTTATTGTTTCTTTATGTGATCAAATGACTAGTCTGAGCTTCAGTTTTTTGTTCTTGGCTTTTAATGTATTGTTAAATTATTATGTCTTGTAATTAATGTTTTAAATACATTTATCCTCCTTGATTTGCTAGCCGATATTTTTGCTGAAATCCTAGAAGATGATGTTTTAGTCTTGCCCTTATATATACCCGATACTTACTAAGATAGGTCATGCTTGTAACGCCCTGTAATTTCGTACATTCATAAAAGAACTTTGAGCATTAACTTTTAAAAAAATGGGTTTTTTTTTTTTATCCACCGAACTTATCGGAGACTTGCCGAAATTTCCACTGAAATTTTGGCAGAGTTTCCTTTATATCTGGAGGTCCCAAGTTATCGACAATCATCTTGTACAATTATACTTATTTCTCAATCACATCATAATCATGTAGAACCTCAACAACACATCATTCACGGTACATGCCTCACATTTCGCATGCTCATTTCTTTCCCATTAACACATATAATTCATAATAATTGCAAGTAAGCAAACTAAGAATTACAAATACAGAATAATACATTTTTATGTCCCGACACTTAATGTAAAAAAAAAGTACTATTACATATTAAGTCATTTAGTTCCTTAATGACAAAATACATTAATGTTCATCTTCTTATTCAATCATGCAAAAGGAAACTAGAGGACCTGAAACGCTACTTCTGGTATGAATCTGAAGGACCTGCAATTTCATAATGTATATAATAAATATAGCATAAAAGGAAAATCACACAATACATGCACGAAGTTAAACATATATTCAATGATATGCAATCATAGCTCCTTGAAATTCGCATTTATCCTTCCATTATTACATCTCTATCCATCCTTCCTAGAATCATTCAACATTTTCATTTTGTGTCTTGTTTCACCTCATGAGCGCATTTAATTCATTATAATAATTCAACATTTTCATTTTGTGTCTTGTTTCACCTCATGAGCGCATTTACTTCATTATAATATCTACCATGTGATTTCTCTCCCTCTTACTCTATCTCTTTATATATCAATTTCAATCCCAACATCTATTATACCTATTATGGCTTTTCCATATAAGATGTCAAACTCATCATTATTTCGGTCCAATTTTAGTTTATAAATATATTCCACTTACATATTTCTTGTGCCCATTTCAACACATTCCTATGTTTCTTTAGATTTTCAGTAAAATCTCTCATTATCATGGAACCGGCCATCATTTTCACAATATTCACATCCGATCCATCTTTGAGTAATATGACTATTATTGGCATTTTATTACACTATTATAATTATCACTAAATTCTTATCATGCCAGTAACAACATGAAACCTTAATACAACATATTTACATTATTGATCATAATTTCTTTGACATCCTCCCTGTGCGCAGGACATGATTCTCAAATTATATCAATTACAATTCTTTTCAATCAATTCAAAATACATCATATATATATCATTGCATTCTTTAAGTGTATAACACCTACCATGGTTAATGAACTTTTGCTCTCACGTCCCAAGCAATACGATATTTGCCTCCATCCTTCACAAGAATTAGATCCTCATCAGTTTCTTTTTTTTTTGGAATAAATTACCATTTTTGTTTAACAATTAGGTATCATCCAACATTCCATTTATAATCTAACAAGTCAGTCATCCTGGCACTATTAACACCACACAAGTAAGTTTAATTCAAGTTGTATATTCCGGTCATTAGAAAACAAAACTAATGCCACTAGCCCATCACCGGGTAACTAGTTCCTCCGCCCATCTTATTCCATAATTTCCAATCAATATCCGCCTCTTCAAGGGCGAATGAATAATCCTATCAACATGTCAATCCCCATTTCATTAATATTTTTAATTATTACCTCTCCCCTAAAACTTGGAAGGGAATGCCGATACTAATAAATTTTCATTAGTGTTATTAGTCTCTCATATTAGGATCGGCTAATCAAGTTCATTATAAATGTCAAAATTAATACCATTGATTGATGTTATCGACTATTTCTAACATGAAATAGCCAATCAGATTTTTCTTTCCATAATATCTTGGAATATTTTCAGAAATGTTGATGTCAAGATTCTTGACATCATTAGCTTTCACTTCAGGAATAACTAGTCAAGTTTCGTGTGATTGCCGATATGGACAGCACCGGTCAATATCATTAACTATTCTCACCTGAATAGTTAATCAAGTTCAGTATCCCTTGTTTTCAGGGATGATTATGCCGATGTTAGTAAACCTTACTAACAACATTAGCCTCCGCATTCGGGACCGGCTAATCAAGTTTCGTGTGATTTCCGATATTGACAGCACCGGTCAGTATCATTAACTATTCTCACCTGAATAGTTAATCAAGTTCAGTATCCCTCGTTTTCAGGGATGATTATGCCGATGTTAGTAAACCTTACTAACATCATTAGCCTCCGCATTCGGGACCGGCTAATCAAGTTTTGTGTGATTTCCGATATTCACAGCACCGGTCAATATCATTAACCTTTCACTCACCCCGGTCATCCACTTCGGATGCCATTAGCCAAAGCTAATCATTCATTTGTCCCGCCCATCCATCCGGATGTCATTAGCCGAAGCTAATCATTCGTTGTCC
Organism: Populus tomentosa; assembly: GCA_018804465.1. Taxonomy (NCBI): domain Eukaryota; kingdom Viridiplantae; phylum Streptophyta; class Magnoliopsida; order Malpighiales; family Salicaceae; genus Populus; species Populus tomentosa. The sequence continues at coordinate 8,617,946 of CM032005.1, read as the reverse complement.
CGGCCATCCATTCGGATGCCATTAGCCAAAGCTAATCATTCGTTGTCCCAGCTATCCATTCGGATGCCATTAGCCGAAGCTAATCAATCCTTCATCCTGGTCATCCATTCGGATGCCATTAGCCGAAGCTAATCAATCCTTCATCCTGGTCATCCATTCGGATGCCATTAGCCGAAGCTAATCAACCATTTGTCAACATTTAAGCCCGATGTTAGTAAATCTTACTAACATCATTAGCCTCCGCATTCGGGACCAGCTAATCAAGTTCGAGGAATGATCATCAATGAAGTCTATTAGTGTAATTCATATTCTTAACCCAGTCAAGTACTCAAATCCATTTTTAATTTCTCGTTTATTTCACTTTATCCTCTCTCTTTGTGGTTTCATCCATAGACGCAAAGACCAAGAATTTAATAAGTTCATAAATTAACGCTACGTAAAAAGTGTAGGTATAGAACACCTACCAGCTGCAGAAGCTCAACTCGCTCTTCCTTGTTGTTGTGTCCCTCCTGCAAAGCTCCTACTATACGAGCTCCTGAGAAGTCGAGTGAATGCTTCTCCTATATTTTTAATATAACATCCTGAATCATTATTGAATCTTCCCGATTTATTCATAATATTCATAAATTCACAAAATCAAATACTTCCATAAACAATTTCCATGAATGTATTTTATTTTTGTACTTGTCATTTAAATTAAATGACCATTTAATTCAATTCTTCATCAATGATCTTCAATGTCCAAAGCGCATGACTTTTCGTCATCGATTTTCTTTTGTCCCAAGACATTTAATCTATCACCAAACAATGTAATTTAACTTAAATTTTATCAATGACTACACATGCCAATTTTTATCCAAAAGCACACTCAAAATGATTCCTTATATCATAATTCAACTTACAACATGATTTTCCATTCTAACACAACCAAAATATTAGTCAATCAGTATTCTTTATAGAATTTAACTATACCATCACTTATCAACACATCAAACATGACTCAAACAGAACACAAACACAACCATCATCATTAAACCATTACCATTATCCTTAGTCCCAAAACATATTTTTTTTATGCTAACCCTCATATTCTCATTCAATATTTCTCAAACCAAACTTAAAACATCATTATTTAAATTAGAGTTCAATACATCCAAACGGTGGAATTATACATCATCGTCATTAGAATAACATATCCAAAATTAACATACATCCACGGTTAAAACTCCCGATATCAGAACAATACCGGACTGACCTGAAATTTAGAGACCTGCTGTTCAGGAAGTACATAACGGCTGACGAACAAGGCTGTCTTGAAGGGTGATTTTCCAGAAATGTTCCTCCGGTGACAACCCTCAAACAAGTCTGATATTTACAATCCCTCCGGTCAGAATGTAGGTGACATTGACTATAATAACAATATCCAAAATTCACATACCTCCAACGGTTAAAACTCCTGATATCAGAACAATAACGGACTGACATGAAATTTGGAGACCTGTGTTTCAGAGAAGTACAATTTCTTGTAGGAGTGTTTCTTTTTCCGATCTTAACCGTTCCGAATTTATATAAACTCTGATGAACAACATAATCCAAAAATCCAGACCAATCCAACGGTGAAATATGATATAAAGCTGACGAACAAGGCTGTCCTGAAGATCATTATTTTTCCCAGAATGTACTCCGGTGAAAGCCCTCAATACGAAAGTCTTGATATTTACAATCCCTCCGTGGTCACAAAAAAAAGGTTAATCGGAGAGGGAAGGGTGACATTGAGCCATAATAACATAACAAAAATTCAATGTAATATAATCCAACGGTGGAAAGTCAACTAGTGGCCTGCAGAGTGTGCCTACACTGTTTTGCATTCTTCAAAAACCCATAGTTTCAAATCAATTGGATTCTTTCTATTTTTCATCAAATCACGCCATTTTCATCAATTAATCTCG